>VDFB02109042.1:31858950-32142149 GCA_007258455.2 Sequoia sempervirens
TTTTGCTAACATTGTTTTGTCTGCATTGATAAATTGTTTATTGTTTTGGTCCGACAGTTTGTACACATTTTATATTTTGTTGGGCCAACATGTAGTTGATGTGATTCTTAGTTGTGGATATATATGATTTTATATTTTATATTTTATGTGCTAGGTGTGAATAACATTCTAATCTTTGAAGGAAGAAGTAAAGTGTGAAGAAGAGTGAGAAAATGAAATTTTTTATGTGCTTAACCGAAACTGTAATAAGGAATTAGAAGATGATAGTTTCTTAGTTCAAAATCTTCTCGATGTAATCTGAATGTGACTATAAGATAGTGAGTCTTCTTTTGGGTATTAATCCTTTTGTATTTTAGCAATGATCTCTAGGCAATGTGCTTGAATGCATGTGCATTCCCCATTTGTAATACTTTTAACAGTGTATAATCTTGTGGATTAACCTCCACTGTGGTTTTTCCCTTAACAGGGTTTCCACATAAAATATCTTGGTGTTATGTGTGTTTTTGATGTGGTGATGATTTATTATTTCATGTTTATTTATGAGATCTGAGAATAAGTTTAATTTGTATAATTTTCATGACAATTGATTCATACCCCCTCTTAGTTGTTTGCCCTTGTGTTGCCAACACCTTTCTACAACTTTGAGTCTTGGAGGCATTGTTCCTTTTGAATTGTTAACCCTTGTATTAGTTTCCTTGGATTTAACTGGCTCTGATACCAATAATTATGTAGAGGATAAAAAGGATGCAAGGATAATAATTTTAGATTCCTATTGACTCTACTAAAGGTGTTCAAACCCTATCTTGCAAGATTTTGAGAAACTTTCTTCTCTAGGTTCAAACCCTCAACAATGTCCTAATTGGTATTTTATTGCAACAACACACATTCTTATGTCTATTAGAATTCTTACACCTTTAATACACTGTATAGGTCCTACTCAACTCCTTACTTTCTATGAAAAACTCAAGAAATATGCTTTTTCACTAAACACTCAAAGACCTAGGGTTTTGGCAATCTTTTAGGACAATAATCACACATAGACCTACATATCTCACACATACAATAGATTAATAAGTTTTACCTTTTTGGAAACCTGGGAAGTAACCTAAGGAAGGGTTTTGTAGAGTTTCATCAATTTCCAACCATGCAAACAAAACATATGAATTTATTTCACTCGCTAGAAACATTAGCTTAGTAACAAGGTAGTCAATAGTTATTTTGTCATATCTTGCCAAAAACTTCATGAAATTTAATGAAACTAATTGAATTTGAACCTGTAAGAAAATAAATATCCAACCATCCACTTCTAGACTTATAGATATTTCATACAAGGTCGTGCAAGGCTATTTTCAAACTATAATTACAAAAAAATAAACAAAAATGGTGAAGAAACAAGGTATTTCAGCCAAAAAATCCTTTCTAGCTTATTGGATCTTGTATTCCCATTCATTCAAGGTGAATTAACATTACCAAAATAGTTTCCATTGAAATTACATGATTTTCCTTCAAAAACCTAAATGTAACCTAATGTTGTATGCCTTAAACTTGCAAAATATGCAGTTTTTAACCTAGACATGATAACAAAACATGAAAAGAGACCTTACAAGGTCACTCATGGTCTTCTAAGACCTTATTAGACTCAAAAAACCAAAAAAAGAGTTGAGGAACAAACCCCAAACCTCCACAAGCAAATAATCACATAGAAAATTTAAATTTGCATTTTGGTAGGAAAAGGAAAATTTGAATTTCTAGGCCTATTTACACAACTTAAACCATTTGACATGATCCAAATGGACTCCCTAAGACCTAAAATAACAAAAATAATACTCTTAACATCAAAATGAGCATAAACACATCACTAGAGTGATGCTCCTACATCATAGTGTAAGAACTTTAGACAAGCTTGGAGTGGATAAGAGTGAAATTCAACCTAATTCTTTATTTATTTGTGGATTTGATAATGTGGGAAATCAACTACTTGGTGCAATAACATTACCTATTCAAATAGGAAAAGTGGCATTACAAACTCCTATTCATGTTATCCCTAAAGAGCTCTCATACAATATTCTCTTAGGATGACCTTGCATTAATGAAATGAATGGAGTCCTTTCAACACTTTACTGATTAATGAAGTATACATATCAAAACAAGGTCTACACAATTAAGGCTAATATTTAATCTAAAATTTGTTTGCAAACTTAAAAAGGCATGAAAATTCCTTTGAAAATATTGATAGCAACTGCAAAAGTTGAGCCTATACAAGAAGAAGAGAAAGAAAAGTGTTTATCATCAATCACAAAGTTATTGGATGATGATTGGGGTTCATTGGATTTTACACCTACATTCATGGGAGAATATAAGATCACACCAAGAGAATAAATAAAAAGTCAAAGAAACAATAGTAATATCAACACAACATGAAGAAGAATCATCACAAGCATCCAAGTTAACTTTTAATAAGGAAGAAGACACAAATTATATACCAAATTATGATGAATTTGATCATGAACACTTGCCATCCTTGAAAGAAATGGAAGCTCTTTATGGAAGATTAAATCAACTTTTGAAACAACTTGGCTATAATGGAAACAAATGTGGTGTGAAAGAACAAGGAATTCATGTCCCTATAGAGCCTAACATCTAAGAAATAAAAAGGGGTCTTGGATATTGTCCTTCAAAAGCATAAAAAAAACCTTGAACACTCAACATCAACACTATCATGGAAGATTCTCCTAAGAAAATATTGTCCTTCAAAAGCATAAAAAAAACCTTGAACACTCAACATCAACACTATCATGGAAGATTCTCCTAAGAAAATTATTACAATAAAGCATCTTGATTTAATAGATATGACAAATGATGATGAACCATTGGATTATCTTCAACATCATTAAGCTTTGACCAAAATTTACCAACTTATCACCACAAATGAAGATTTACTTGTACCTTAAACAATAAGAGATATTTTGGTGAAGAAAAGAATGTTGAACACCTAGAATACTGAGAGGGGGGTGAATTAGTATTCCTTTAAGCCATTTAAACATTTGAAAATTCAATCCACATAGCATATTCAATTTGTAGTAGGAATGAAAAGAAAGTAAACAATCATCAATATCACATAACACATGAACACCATATCACATAAATTGGCGCTGTTTGATGAAATATGATATTATTTTTAATAAACTAGCCAACCAAATTTAATGGAGAACATGAATTTTTTTTCAAAATCTTCTTGTTTTCATATGGAAGATTGTGTGTTGGCAGAAACCCTCAGGAAGAAACAATGGCCTATCATATTCTTGATCCCACTTCTTTTATCATTCTTTGAGAAAATCAGTAGTAATTTGTCTTTTAAATTGGAAAATTCAATTGGCTTACCATTATGTTAAGAGTTGAATATTGTTTCCATTTTACATAAAAAGGTAAGCAATAAATTTATATACAAGAAATTTGAGGCATTCAAAGTAAACAATTAACATCTTATTTGTTATTTTAGGCCTTATTTGTTGATATATGAGCATTGTTTATGGAAGATCATATGTCAACAAACACACTTTGAATATAGTTCAACAAAGAGCTTGACATCTATTATCGCTTGATTGAGATAATGTCAACTTTTCTTTGGACAACATTTGATTTTGCATGATATCATTTTATTGGATGATTTTATTTTTCCTTATTTTTTCCCCTTTAGTTGTAATCATAATTTCAAACATATTTATTTGAAAGATAGACATTAATATGATTAATAATATATTAATAATATAATTATAAATTAATTATTAATTATATAAATTTATTTTTATTTACATAAATATTATTACTTGTTTCTTTTATTATGCTAAAGGCATTCTCTATATAAACATAACCAGCTGTTTTTAATGATCGACAATTGAGAATGTGGTAGAATAATGGAACTGACCATTGAAAAAGATTTCACCATTTGGTGAACCCGATATAAAATAAATTAAAATAATATTAAAAAAATAAAACACTTTATACAAAGAAATAAAGTAAAGAATCAGATATTCTTTCTACATTTCCACTAGAAAATATTTTTTGTGTTCATATAATAATGGACAAAAACCAAAAACAAAGAAAAAAGAAAGAATTATATATTATTTCTAATTTTCCACTAATACAAAGTGTATAGATTATTTTAGTATTATTATATATATTGTTTTGTATAATATATGTTATTATAATTTATATTTTCTATTATATATATATATATATATATTTTGAATTTTTTTAATTTAATATTATGAAATAAAATTACATTTTATATATATACACATTTTTAGTATAATATTATAATATTTCTAGATATTATATATTTACGCCAAAGGCGTTCCCTATATAAGATTGAGGAAGCTAGTTTTGTCTATCAACAATTTACATTAGACTGGACGACCATAGAATTAATCCTGACCGTTTGCATATTTTATATTTTTTCCATAGTACAATCACTTGCGGTTGAAGAGAATGCCACTTAATTGATCAAAGTCGTTGGCGGCCATTAAATGAATAGCAAGGAAGAGCATGGTTTTGAGGGTTTCAACTTGAAAATGTAGGCAAACGAAGATCTTAGAATCGCGGCTGGGCTCTGTAACTCAAAAACTCTCATAATGTTTGTTTGAGAGCAATCATGATTAGTAAGCCTCCTGACTGTCGTGCAAGATAAATGCTGACAATATGAGCTCGGCAATATGTTCTCGGTGAGTGAAAAAAATGGTGAACGGGGAAGAAAAACCAGCGAATTAGTACAGCAAAAATTTGACGGCTGCAATTCTTTCAATCATCCTGCTTGCTATGGATATGCTCTCTCAGTCGTGGATATGCTTTTTCAGGTTGGATCGATTCGTAGAAGGAACGTCGAACCTCCAAACTCATCCTCGCTGGTAATGACCTTTCACTTATCGAATTTTGTAGCGTGAAAATAATGTTTGGACGAGGGTTTTAGAGTATGCTTATTAAAACACAATTTACGGGCAAAATCCTAACAATGAGCACATTTAGGTTTTAACATTACGGCATCCATGATGTGACCCAGCCAATATCTTGAAGTTATCTATGTTTAGACACCTTACTCTAAACCCTAACTCGCTTACTAAGATTTTTTGGATTAATACACTAATTAATTTATCTTTCAGTTTCTATAGGCAAACTCTAAGCCATTATATCAAGCATAATCCAGATATCATTACTTGTCAAAAATAGAGTTGATACTAGCTGTCACTTTAACAGGCATTATCATTTGTAAAGATGCCCGACCTTAATTTATTTTGGTTTATTAATGTCATTTTGGTATCTCTACTGGTATTTCTCTTGTCCATGATAACGGGTTTTGGGTATATGATATTCAAGTCCTCTTGGACTTGTGCCCTTTTGAGAATTTTTCTAGTGACATTTTGGATCAAGGTTTCTTAGCGATGAGTACTACAGAAGTTATCTTTCAAAATTGTAAGTGTTATATTGTGAAAGAATGCACTAGATATTGCCACTGTTGTTAGCTAATTTGATGTTTTTGGTACCTTTGTAGGTTCAAGGTCTGTGGCTAATTTGGGTGAAGTCATAGGTAATGTGTCAAAGAGGCCATTTTACACTACCTTGGAGAAAGAGGAAATTGGAGATAAGGAGATAGAGTATTTATTAAACAGAAACAAAAATTCTGCCTCAAAGCCCATGTTATTGATGGGAAAGTTTGGATGTAATCAGTAACAATGACAATCTGTCTATGGGCACTGCTGATATCCACTGAAAATGAGACAAAGCATTGGATTTAACAGTTTCTAAGGTGGTATTGCAATCACATCAAATTTGAACAGTAGAGCACAGTTGACAAATCTTTCAATCCTAAGCTAGTAATCAAGTAATCAACTGACTTTCAGGTCTAGACTAGAGAAAAAATTGTAGGTACAAAAATTTTACAAGATTGAAAACACATTAGATTTCCACAGTCACTCTTATTTTACGAGATGTTTTTAAATGACACAGATTTCAGAAAAGACTAATTATTTTAGTTGCAAAAGCTCATTTGTAACAGAATTGAGATGTGGCAATAAGCCATGTCTCCGCCAGTCTTTTCCATGGACATCATTTAATTTGAGCCTTTAGCAACTCCTTTGCAAATATGGTATTATTCATTTGAAAGAGAGGAGATGACATGGTAAAGGAGCTTTTATTTAAGAGAGCTACATGCAATAATTGACTGTTTAAAAAAATCCTCATTCGAAGTGAGTTGGATGTTACTCAAATATAGGAAGAAATGATGATAAATATGAAGCCAAAATTCCAATCCTGAATCCTAACCACATATAAAACTAATTCCACGAAAAATTGTATGCCAAGAAATGTTGATCTTGCACTGTGCATATATGCAAAAGCATTAAACACAGAAACAAGAACTATACTCCAATAGGTTACTGATGTCCTAAGTTGGGTCTAGCTTCATTTCATCACAATTTTTTTTCTCAATTATAGTAGCATCAAACATAGCACTCTTGTGCCTTAAATCAGCAAAAACAAGCCCACGACCTTCACAAAACTTTTGCACAAAGTTCAATAAAGAATTTTTTTTGTTCGTACCACTCTTTAATGATTTCTAATTGTAATTATTTTTCTTTGTAGTTTATGTTGTGTGGATGAGATTTGAAGTAACTTGAAGTTTCCTATTGCATACTGGAATGAGGTAGGTGTGGATTTGTCAGATGTTGTAATTGCAACAACCTTACTAGACATATATGCAAAATGTGGAAGCATAGACAAGGCACGTAAAGTGTTTAACAAGGAGTGTTGATTCAAAATATCAAGAAAAAAAGTTTTAGTTGTATCTTGCACAGGGAGAATTACTTGTTGAAGGAGAAATATTTAAGCTATTTCATCATATGTGCCATGTTTCTACAATATCAGTTTCCACTATCTCTCAAATTCTTCCTTTGTACAACTTTGGGATCATGTAAAGTTTAATTCTTCAATGGATTTGTTGTAATGTCGAATCAAATTTCTATTTTATTAGGGTTTATATCTAGATAATTTTAGATGATCAATGATCTATTTGACATTACACTTCGTGAGATCTGTGTGAAAGTGGAAGCACAAAAACCAACATTACATGTGAAAACTTTTTAATTTATTTTTGGTTGGGCTGATTAGACTTTACATCAAGAATCTAGTCTCAAGAGTGTTGATTACATTTTTCAATATTAGAAACTGGAAGTAAATCATTTCCTCGTATTCAATCCAAAAACCTTCCTTTCTAAGAAATATCCTTGTACTGATTGGGATATTTTGACTCTTCACTCTACAACATTGCTCTTCAGTTTTCAATTTCAGTGGAAAAATGGTTATGTGCCGAGCATTTTTCATTTCTATCAGATGTTGCAATAAAACTTGGACCTAGATTGGGTAAAATCATTAATACTAAAAATATAAGAGCATAATTTCTCAGACACGGCCTAGTTCTTTTAGCCACAAAATCACCAATTTTTTTCATATACTCTTCATTTTAAGGAATGAGGTTTCTAGGTGCGTCGAATTCCCATGTTATTCTTGTCATGGTTTTGAGTCAGGAGATCCTATCCTTTAATTTTCCCGCCAATCTTTTATTTACGAATACAACATTTTGTGGAAAATATCAAAGTTCAAGTTGCATTTTACATGCCATTTCCTGTACTTTAAAATGAAACATTAAATTTCATACGGAAGGAACATAATGGCTTATGTTCAGTTACGCCAGCTAACTCCTATTACAATGTAGTTTAACTGTTTTACAGTGTAGTCCACAATTTATTGCACACACCCCTTTTTTTTGCAATGCAGGTAATATTTAAAACAAATTTCAAATAACTTACACAATCCATTTGAACAAAGCTAAGAACAATTTTTCTTTTCACAAACTGTGAGTACTGCACTTTTAACCATGAATGAATATTTTCTGGCACTTTTAACTGACAATTTCTAACCTTTTTTTTTCATATTTAGATTTCTTATAAATAGATATATGTAGCTTTCTCCATTTTACCATCAATGGCGTGCCGCGCTGCTCAGGGGATGCACGGCGATCAAATAAATCTCCTCTATTCATATTTATGGCGCTAGTTTTTAGCAAGGATTTATGTAGTACAAACCTTTATGGATAGTAAGTTGCTAAATATAGGTGAACATGAGAAATACTAGTTCTCCCCTGCTATAACAACTTGTATTTGGCAAATCTTTTCATGAAATTTTTGAATTCAATATTGAATCTTGTTGTGCCATGGCGTGTCCCAATTGCAGAGCGGATTGAGATTAAATTTTATCTTGCATTTCAGCTGATACTTGGTACTTGAGTACATATAATTTTCATTTTATTTTTGCGTCTTAATTTTCTTGCATGAACTTGACTCTGTTTCCTGCTGCTTCTGTGGCCCCTTCACCCTAAAGACACTGGTCGGAAGTGTGGATTGCTCTTTGTTGATGCAGTGCCAGAGCTCAACAAAAAAACAAAAGTTAGTAGTTAAGCTACAATTTATCCTCATTATGCATGTACTCTATTACAGCTACAACATGTGACAAAATTCCTCTATTGTTTATCCAACGATGGATTTCTACACCCTGTTCCAAAGCTCCCATTTTGGCATAGGCTGGGAGGATGCTGACAAAGGTTTCACGAGTATGGCTTTACACCTGCCAATCGCATTTGGTTGAGATTTTCCAACTCTTTTTCAACAAACAAATTTTATGTACAACCTGCAAACATAGCATTCCATGAGATCACATTTCTTTGACGCATCTAGTCAAATGCTTCACATCTTGTATATGCTTCCACATTTTGCATACACTATCAAAGCATTTTCCAACTATAATATCTGATAACAATCCACCTTCTATTGTGCAAAATCGAGATTCTATTGATAGATAGAAGGAAATATTCGATACTCACAAAAAACTTCATTCATAACCTTGATCATTTCCTACTCAATGGACTTGTTTCGCCAATTAAACTCAAAAAATTAATGGATCTCAAGTTTTATAATAAAGTATTTCAATAATAATTTATTATTTCTTTTGATAAAAGAGACAAAGGTCAATTTTAAAATATAACTCACTTTATTGTAAATTGACTTTATAATTTTCATAAATATTTAAGACCATAACTATCTAAAAATTAATTATTTTCACTATAAATGGAATAGTTCTCTCTCTCTCTCTCACTTATCTATATATCTATCCCTCTCTCCCTCTCTTCCTTGTCTATATCTCTTTGCCTCTCTCCCTCTCTCCCTATTACATAACATGAGTCTATTGGTAATGGAAATTGATTATCATTCCGATTTAAACATTTTTGTTTTAATCATGTCTAAATATTAGTAACTGGATGCATAGATGATTTGAAACTACTTGGTCCATTTACACCTTTGTTGCACAAACATCATTTCATAAATAACCTACCAACTGACCTCATGTACTACATGAATTTATAAAAAAAAAAAAAACTTTTCCTTATTGACATTCCTCACCTCTTCGACGTACCCATTGCACCCTAAGGTGCGATTGCTAGTTAATATTTATATACACTATAAGTTATTAAATATAAATATCATACAACTTTTTACATATATTATTTTTTATTATATATTCTTTTATGGTATTTATTCTTTATTTTAGATTATATATATACTTTTTATAATATTCTTAATTTAATATTATGAAATAAAATTACATTTTATATATTTAACTATTTTTATCATAATACTATAAAATTTAGTTATTATATATTTAATATTTATATACACTATACATTATTAAATATAAATATAATTTAACTTTTCACATATATTACTAATTAAATATATTAGAAGTTTAATATTTATCAATATTTATTTTTAAATATATATTATGTTTATTGATTTAAAATATATTTAATTTCTATTCATTATTACATATTATATGAAATATAATGCATATTATTAAATATAAATATTATATACATACACTCTCTTTTCCTCCCATCTTATCTCTATCTATCTACCTCTACCTTGTCTCTACTACTTTTCTCAATCACCTCCTTATCTCTCACTCTTGCACCCTCTATATATTCCTCTCTCTACCTCTCTCTCTATATCACTTCCCATATCATTATCTTTCTATCTCCCCATCCCGCCCTCTCTCAATGTCCCCCTCTTTCTATCTCTATTTCTCCCTCTCTCTCTTTCTCTCTCCTTCCATCGCTCCATGTCTATATGTTAATCTTTCTCATAGCTTTTCTTTATTTCCCAAGTTATATCTATCTCTATCCATAGCACTCACTCTCTCCTTATCGCCCCCTCTTTCTATTTCTCTCTACTCTCTCTACTCTGTATTTCTCTCCCCTTCTCCCTCCCTCTCTATCTATTTATAAATATATCTCCCTCTCTATATCTCTCCATATCTCTCTCAATCATATACACACTCCCTCTTTCTCCTTTCCTACCTCTATCTTTATCTCTCTATATTTTTTCGTATCTATACCTCTCTCTATTACTTATCTTTGTCACCTTCTTTCTCTCACTCTTTCCCTCTCTATATCCATCTCCCTATCTCTCTCCCTATACATCTATATTGTTCCCCTCTCTCCCCCTTCTCTCTCTAGATCTTATTCACTCCATCTCTCCCTCCATCTCTTCTACTCTATATCTTTATCTTTATTTCTTGCTTGATCTCCCTCTCACTCATCTCTCTCTCTCTTTCTATCCATATCCTTCTCTATGTATAACTCCCTATCTATATATTTCCCTATATATTTATCTCTTTTCCTATCCCTCTCTATCTCTCTATATCTCTCCCTCTCCCTCTCCCTCTCTCCCCTCTCTTCTTCTCTCTCCCTCTTTACATATATCTCCCTTTTCCCCATCTTCTCTCTCTCCCTCATCTACCTATCTCTATCCCTTTCTCTCCATCCCTCTGTCTATCTCTCCCCATCTCCCTCTTTCCCTCCCTATCCCCCTATCTATCTTTATACCTCAACCTCTCTCTCCCTTTATCTTCCCATATATCTCTATATCCATTTCTTTCTCTTCCCATTATCTATCTCAACCTCTTTCTCTCTCTATCTCCACCTATTTGTACCTCTCTATCCATCTATATTTGGTTTTCTCTACTTCTCTCTATTTTTCTCTCTTTAATATCTCTCTCCCTCCCCCCCTCTCTATATCTCCTTATATCTCTATCATAATATCACTCTATCTTGTCGTATATATCTCTCTATCTCTCCCTTTCCCTTTCCCTCTTCCTATTCATCTCTTTATCTCTTCCTCTTTATCTATCCCTCTCTTTATCTATTTGTCTCACTCTTCATCTCTCACTCTATATTCATCTCTGTCTCTATATTCCTCTCTCACTATCCATCTCTATAAATGTATCCCTCTCTCTATCTTATTCACTCCATCTCTCCCTCCATCTTTTCTACTCTATATCTTTATCTTTATTTCTTGCTCAATATCCTTCTCACTCATATATCTATCTATCTAGGAGCTATCCATATACTTCTCTACATATATCTCCCTATCTCTTTATCTCTTTTCATATCCCTCTCTATCTCTCTATATTTCCCTCTATCCATATCTCTCCCTCTCTCCCTCTTTTCTCTCCAGCTCTACATTTATCTCCTCTTCCATCTCTCTCTCTCTCTCTCTCTCTCTCTCTCTCTCTCTCTCTCTCTCTCTCTCTCTCTCTCTCTCTCTCTCTCTCTCTCTCTCTCTCATCTCTCTCCCTTTCTCTCCCTCCCTCTCTTGCTCCCTCCCTATCCCCCTATCTATCTTTATATCTCAACCTCTCTCTCCCTTTATGTTCCCATATATCTCTATATCTATTTATTTATCTTCCCATTTATCTATCTCTCCCTCTTTCTCTTTTTCTCTCTATCTCCCTCTCCATATCCCCCTCTCTATATCTCTTTATATCTCTATCTTTATATCACTCTATCTCACCATATCTCTCTCTCTCTCTATATATCTCTTCCTCTTCCTCTTCATCTATTTATATCTTCCTCACTATCCATCCCTCTCTATCTCCCCACCTCTATCTCCCTATCTCTCTCCATCTATATTTCTCCCTCTATTTCTCTCTGTATCTCTATATATTTTTCTCCCTCTTCCTCTCCCATTCTATATTCATCTTTACCTCTATATTCCTCTCTCTCCCTCCATATCTAAAAATGTCTCCCTCTCTCTACCCATCCATCTCTCTCCCTATCTCACCCCCCTCCCTCTTCATAGACCTTCATTGTCTTCTTGATTTAGAGGTTTTCTTCCACTCACTTTTGGAGACCTTTGTTGCAAAAATAATATCATTTTCTGAATGGGCAACCAATTGAACTCACGTAATACACAAAATTGTCCCTAATTGACATTCCACACCTCTTTAGCATACCCATTGCATACCAAGGTGGGATTTCTATTTTATTCAGAGTTAAGTTTATATTATTTATAATTAAAATATATTTTCTTAATTGAATATAATGGTAAAAAATAGCTTGATACTGGGTTGACAAAGTATATAGGTTGAAATCATGTATTTATTGATGAATGCATTTCAAGGGATAGTTTTGGTGTGTTGGCTCATGTGGTATGAGAACACAAACATCAGTCACTAAGGAAATGATAGACACAATGTTTATACATTTATTCCTATAGGTGTAAGGCTTGTTCCAGAGAGGTGTCATTTTTTTAATTTTATTCACTTGGTTCTTTTAGATGTAATGACCTCCTCCTTGGACACTAGGAGGGATGAAAAGGTGCTCGTTGGAAGTTTTTGAGAAGGAGAGGAAAAAGGAATAGATGGAAAAAGGGAAGGTAAGGTTGTCGGAGTAGAGAGTGTTGAGCAAAGAAATGTAGGAAACCAAATATAAAGTTTAAAAATATTATACTTATTATTAAATATTAATATTTGATGTGGAAATGATTATGAAATTTTAAAAATAAAATAAAATTGTTAACACACTCATATCATTATACTCCATGAATGCCCAAATAAGTGAAATATTTAAAAAACTAATAATATCTCTAGTAAACAACAATCCAATCCAATCCATTTAGATGGAAATTTGTGTTTAAGTACATTATCATCCACATGCTGAACTTTAGCTCATATTATCCTCTAGTAAATGACAATCCAATTGATCCAAGTGGGAGTTCATGTTTAACTACACTATCTGCATGCCCACCTTTAGCCCATATTATCCTCTATCCTAACACAAGAGTAAAATGGCTCCTAACAGAACCAAAGCAATCAATAAATAGCAGTAAGAATATATCAGATATATCTATTGGTGCATCTTGTTTTGCTCTCAATTATTCATGTGTTACAGTCAACCACTATAGTCTATATATTTTACTAGCCAAATCATTCATTATATTTTACAATACTCAACACGATATGACAATTTTTTTCATTCCCAATTCTTTTGTCATGCTCTCAATAATTTGTTTCTTAAATTGGAGAACATTAGCAACCTGCCATTATGTTCAGAGCTGAACATTGTTTCAATTTTATAGAAAGGGTAATCAATAAATTTATATATAAGAAAAGTAACAAGGTTATATACTCAAAGTGAATAGGAGACATCATATTTTTTATTTCAATCATTCCAAATTTATTCTTAAACTGGCAGCATCTACTACTATTGAGCATCAGTTTAAATTTGTAATCTTTTTCTTCTTTTTATGTGCAAGATTGTATGTTTTTATATGGGTGATGATGAGCAGAGTGAATTAGTTGAGGTCTCAACACTTGACAAAGGTGGTATGTGTGTTAATTACAAGAATGTTGGTGGGCGATGTTGGAATATTTAATCCTGAGCAACAACGAGAAAATGCAATAAATGCCCAGTTAGATGAAATCCATTTTGAATCATTCCTCCCTTTTTATTTGTCAAATATTTGTTGTCCCAATTAATGTGCTTTGGTAGAAAATTAATTCTGGTAGGTGAATTTGAAATTGGGCGGTAGTTTTGGAAAGGGAAACAAAGACAAAAGAAGAATATAATGTTTTTCTATAGTGAGACAATAGAGGAAGTTTTTTGCAGCAACAAACAAGGAGGAATGTTCAACAGAGCATAAAACTAGAGGAAGGGAATATTCAGGAGAACTTATAGCAATAGAAGACATTGACAGAGAGCAGTGCTCTAGTGCTCTAGAATATCTCCAACATGTAGCAACACATAGAAAGCTCCAGTGCACCAGAATATGCACAATATTTTATATGAAGGAAATATAGAGCCATAGCTCTGAGTTTTGTCTGTAATCTTTTTGAATGTAATATTTTTGTGAATGAATGAAATAGAATATATTTTTGTCTCCCTGTCTCCTTGTCTATTTTTTGGTCTTTGTTTTCATTCTTTGTCCATTGTAATTGGGTTTATTTACCTAATAGATTGGTATTAGATCCCTGAGTTTTCTGGGCATTTAGTTTTTAAAGCCCTAGCTTTTTTCCTAGTTGTGCAGTAATAGAGCCTTAGTTTTTGGGTATTTAGGAAAGACAATTTTTTGGGCAGTGAAAAGAAGCCTTAAATTTTATCTGGGTATTTGTATTTTTCTCCATTTAGCAAAATTGTTGGAGGAGATAATAGGAGTTGGCAGAAACCACCTATATTTGATGGTCAAAATTATGATGTCTAGGCAAAGAAAATGAAAACCATTTTAGTGGAAAATAACTTGTGGGAGTTAGTAGCAAATGGGTTCACAGATGTGACTGACCTAAATGCATTTATAGTATTGAGCAATGGTAAAAAGAACCAATTGAAGGAGACAAGGAAAAATAATGCTCAAGCCCTCAGTCCAATTGAGGTAGCTTTGAAAAAGGTTATCTTTCCTTGAATAATAGTAGCTAGCTATGCAATAGAAGCATGGAAAATAATTCAAACCACCTACAAAGGGACTGAGAAATTTAAGGCCGTGAAACTCCACTTGGAAAGGAGAGAATTTGAGACCATACAGATGAAGGAAACCAATTCCATTTTATATTTTCATACAAGGGCTTCCACCTTGGTTAACCAGTTGAGGATAAATGGGGAAACCATGGAAGAGAAGAAGATTGTGGAGAAAATTATCAAAATTTTACCCAAAAAATTTTACCCAATGGTTATTGTCATAGAAGAGGGATATGACCTCTCACAAATTTCAGTTGATGAGTTAATGGGTTCACTTCAAACCCATGAGCAATGCCTAAATAGGTCTGCAAATTCTTCCCAAGAACAAGCCTTCAAAGCACAAGCCAATGTGAGAGGTAGGGGATGAGGAAGAAATGGAAGAGGAAGAGGTCAAAGAGGCAAAGGTAGAAGCAACTTTGGAAGAGGAGGCTCAAATAGTAAAAAGGAGGCCAACACAGGTCCCAATCAGACTTCCAAAACATAAAGAAAAATAGCAGCTCAAATTAGGGATCTGATAAGAGCAATGTGCAGTATTACTATTGTCACAAGTATAGTCACTATGCAAGTGAATGTAGGAAGAAACAATGTGACCAAGGGAGACAAAATGCAAATGTGGAAAACGAGAACAAGGTTGAAAATGAAAAACAATCACAAGTGTTTATTGCATGCAATCTTATAGAACAAGGCAATGTTGAAATTTGGTATTTGGACAATGGTTGTACACCAACCACATGAGTAGTAACAAAAAATTATTTTCCTCCATAGAAAATAGAATTAATTGTAAAATTAAAATGGGGAACAATCAAAAGGTTCCATTCATGGGCAAGGGCATAATGTGCCTGCAAACCAAGCATGGTGAAGAAAGATAGCTCCATGACATCTTTTATGCCCTAGGAATGAAACATAATCTCTTGAGCATTGGAAGGATGCTCCACAATGGTTATATAGTGCTAATGAAGAAAGGGGAATGCATCATCTATGACAAGGATTGAAGCAAGAAAGTTATGGTAGCTGTTCAAATGACAAAGAACTGGATGTTTCCCCTCACAATGCAAATCTCAAAATAGTCAACAAGCTTGCAACCATCAGCCTTCAAAATAGTCATCCAAGACCCATCCAAGCTTTGGAATTTGAGGTATGGGAATCTAAGTTATTATAGTTTAAATATTTTAGCTAAAAAAGATATGGTTAGGGGCCTACCAACAATTGTAGAGCCCAATGAAAAGTGTGAAGCATGCATCCTAGGTAAATAGCATAGGGAACCCTTTCAATCAGAGCATTCTAGGAGAGCAAGAGCACCATTAGAGCTGGTGCATTTAGATATGTGTGGTCCCATGAAGACCTCAAGCCTAGGTGGAAATTTTTATTTCATGACACTCATAGATGACTATAGTAGAAAAATCTAGGTGTATTTTTTGAAGAACAAATCAAATGCATTTGAGAAATTCAAGTTTAAGGCCTTGGCTGAAAAGCAAAGTGGCCACTATGTTAAATTCCTTAGAATAGATAGAGGGGGAGAGTATATCTCTCCAGAGTTTATGATTTTTTGTAATTCTCAAGGTATTCAAAGACAACTCATAGCCCGTTTTATTGCACAACAAAATGGATTGGCTGAAAGAAAGAACATAACCATCATGGAGATGGTAACAAGCATTCTAAAGGAAAAAGGTTTGTCTAATGAATATTGGGGTGATGTTGTAGCAACAATAGTCTACATTTTGAATAGGTTCCCCACTAAGGTTGTTCATGATAGGATCCCTCAAGAAGCATGGAAAAAATGTAAATGGAGTGTTGAGCATTTGAGAATATTTGGATGTGTGGCATATGCACTCATTCCAAAAGAGAAAATAAAAAAATTGATGACAAAGGTGAAAAATGTATTTTCATAAGCTATATTGAAGAATCCAAAGCCTACAGATTGTACAATCCAATCACCAAGAAAGTGGTGATCAATAGGTACATTGAATTCATTGAAAATGAGTCATGGGATGGAACAGTGGACAACAACATAGGTATTTTTGTCACAATACCTTTTGAGGATGAAGAAGTTGTAGAAGGAAGATGCACTAGAAATCTACAACAAGGTAACCATTCATAAAATAGTAGCAACAACTCCAAAAATTATGAGCAAAGAAGTTGTTCTAGAAATTTCCAATAGGGTAGATGCACCAAAAAAAATTAGTAGGGAAGTTGCTCTAGAAATTTACAACAATAGTCTTCTTCATCAGTCCAGTAGTCAAGCAACTTTAGAAATTTTGACCCTATGCTTGCATCATTAATGCCATGGAAGACTAGAAGTGTGAGGGAAATTTATGACAACATAAGGTATGATGACTTTGATGAGAATTCATACTTTTCTATGTTTTCATATAGTGATCCAATGTATTTTGAAGAAGTCATGAAAGAAGAAAAATGGTGTAAGGCCATGGATGAGGAGTTGGACACTATAGTGAGAAACAAAACATGGGAGCTCACTAATTTACCCAAAGGGAAATTAGTCATTGGAGTTAAGTGGGTCTATAAGAAAAAATGTATTGTTGATGGTAAGGTTTAGAGGCATAAAACAATTTTGGTTATTAAGGGATACAAATAACAACCTAGAAGAGACTACAATGAGACATATGCACCAGTTGTGAGGTTGGAAAAAGTGCAGACTATCCTAGCAATTTCAGCCCAACACAAATGGAAAGTATTTAAAATGGATGTGAAATCAGCCTTCTTGAATAGATTGTTGAAAGAAGAGGTGTATGTGGAGCAGCCTCCTAGCTACAAAGTCCCAGTGAAAGAAGAAAAATTCTACAGGCTTCGAAAAACTCTCTATGGGTTAAAACAAGCACCACAGGCATGGTACGACATAACTAATTCATACCTTCTCAACAATGGCTTTAGAAAAATCTATAGTGAGCCCACACTCTACATCAAGGCAGCCAATGGTGAGATTCTTATTGTTGTTTTGTATGTAGATGATTTAATTTTCATAGGGAATAGTAATCTTTTCATTGTTGATTTCAAAGAGGCAATGAAAAATGAGTTTGAAATGAAAGACCTATGTTTGCTAAAATATTTCCTAGGAATAGAGGTCCAACAAACATGTCATGGAATATTTGTTTCACAAAAAAATTATGCTAAACAAATATTGAAGAGATTTAGAATGTTGGATAACAAACCAGCCCCAACCCCAACAACTACAAGTCTGAAATTAAGCAAAGAAGACATCAGCAACAATGTTAACCCAACCCTCTATAAGAGCATGGTTAGAAGCCTCATGTATTTGATAGCAACAAGACCTAATTTGATGCACATGGTAAGCCTGATTTCTTGGTTCATGGAGAAAACTAAGGACACACACTGGCAAGCAAGGAAAATAATTATAAGGTATGTTAATGGCACAAAAGGTTATGGAATTATGTATATCATCTCTAATGAGTTTCAACTAGTTGGGTAGATAGAATAATTGGACATGAAATGTAGATGATAGGAAGATCACATCGAGATATTTGTTCCATTTGGGTTTAGGAGCAATATCATGGGCATCAAAGAAGCATCCCATAGTTTCTCTCTCCATAGCTGAAGTAGAATACATAGCAATAAATGTAGTAGCATGTTAGGCAATTTAGCTTAGAAAAATCCTTGTAGATATGAATGAGCAGTAAGAAGATGGTACAACCATATTTTGTGACAACATCTCTTCTATTACATTGACTAAGAATCCTGTATTTCATGGATGAAGCAAGCATATCGAGATCCAATATCATTTCATCAGGGAATTGGTGGAGCATGGAGAAATTCAACTTCAATACTATAGATCTGAGCAACAAATTGTTGATATTTTCACAAAGGCATTATCAAAATAATCCTTTTAATGCCTTCGAGATAGGCTTGGTATGAAGGAATGCTCTAGAAATTTAATTCTAGAAAACTTAGAAAATTGCCAATGCTTTGAAAATTCAGTTTTGGAAACTCAAAAAGGTGCCAAAAATCAGAATAGGTGCAAATAGGTATGCTTCAGAAAATTTGCGACGATTCTCCAAAAATTTTGCTCCGTTGCTCCGAAAATTTCATAGAGTGATAAACAACAGGGACCGATGGTCAAGAAACTTTTCTCCAGAAACTTTTCTTTGGGGATTTAAATGATGATGAAAAGAAAGAAGGCTCAAGATTAAGGGAGGGTGTTGGAATATTTAATCCTGAGCAACAATGGGCAAATGCAATAAATGCCCAGGTAGATGAGATCCATTTTTTATCACTCCCCCCTTTTATTTGTCAGATATTTGCTATCCTAGTTAATGTGCTTTGGCAAAAAATTAATTTTGGTAGGTGAATTTGAAATTGGGCGGCAGTTTTGGAAAGGGCAACAAAGACAAAAGAAGAATAAATTTTTTTTCTGTAGTGAGATAGTAGAGGAATTTTTTTTTAGCAACAAACAAGGAGGAATGTTCATCAGAACACATAACTACAAGAAGGGAATGTTTAGGAGAACCGACAAGAAGACATTGACCGAGAGTAGTGCTCTAGTGCTCTAGAATATCTCCAACACACAACAACACACAGAAAGCTCCAGTGCACCGGAATATGCACAGTATTTTATATGAAGGAAATACAAAGCCATAGATTTAAGTTTTATCTGTAATATTTTTGAATGTAATAATTTTTTGAATGAATGAAATAGAATATATTTTTTCTCCCTATCTCCTTGTCTCTTTATTGGTCTGTGTTTTCATTCTTTACGCACTATAGTTGGGTTTATTTTCCCAATAGGTGATTGGCAAGGATTACGTTATTTTTCTTGCCTCCATGCCTTTGGTCAAAACTATGTCTAACTAGTATAGGGAGGCTGAGGCATCTTTGAATATAAAGGCTCTTGTATCTTTCATATGGATGTTTTAGTTGCCCCCATTCCTTTGGGAAAAACTATTTCTAACTAGTATAGGGAGGTTGAGGCCTCTTTGTATACATAGACTCTTGTATCTTTTTTATGGATATTTTTTAGTTTTTTTTTTGGGTGGTCTTTCAATTAGGTCTTAAATGAGATGGGTGCAATTATATGGAATATTGATAGTCTTGTTAATATAAATAGTAATTATACATTTGGTGAATAATATGTTTGAAGGTGGCATGGTGGTTGAATCTTGTCATTGGTCAAAGTTGACTTAGCATTTTGTTTTTGTTCTTAGTTTTTAATGTTAATATCCAAATAGATGAACTATATAAGAATAAATATGATGAACATCTTCTTACGAGAAATCTAGGTTTCATAATCTTTGTTGTGGTCCCTAGGTGTGTAACCCAAGTTATCTAACAAAATAAAGTATAAGCATGAAAATATGTTATTTTCTACTTATCTTTGTGTTTAATTTATGTCCACTAGGGGTACCTCTATCAAGAAAAAATAGATTATGAGGAGAATTAACCATGCACCTAGGCTATGTGCTAGACTATTGACTCATCGTGGATGTTTAGATTGACTTATCCAAAAAAAATTACTTAAAGTACCTAAATTCATTGAACATGTAAATTTTTGAATGAGATGTAAATGTCATTGCTTCAATCACTCAAAATCTACAAAACTTGTCAAGTCAAAAGATTTCATTATATCAAAGAAATCCACAATACTTCAAGATTGGCATCTACTTCTCAAGAAAATCATGACTCTAATACAATGTTAAATAGGGTAAACTACTACAAATGTAGTCTTATCAAAAGAGTGTGCACATCTAAAATTTATTAATGTGACATAAAATTAACCACTGAGATTGTATTATAAATTATATAACAAAAAAATTTAAATTAGTAAACCATTAGAATATGATAAATGGTATTTGATGTATGTGAAGAAAGCCTTTTGGGAAAAGACTCCACTACCAAAGAGACCACATGCAAGACCCTGGGCATATGTGCTTTTCTTCATTGATCTATTTTACCCTTTTGATATCTTCTAGTACTACAAATGACATTATTTTTGTACTTCCATTGAGGTGTATGGATCATATGATTGGATTCACATACATAGATATGTATATACTTACCTCATATTTATATTTTGGTGTTATATCATATTTTCCAATGCTGTTCATGTAAATTGCTATCAAGATGTATTGATTTTATATACAAAATATATACGTTGATTTACATGTTTAGGGTGATTTGATAATAGTGTGCTTCATTTTTTCCCTAAGTGAGATGCTCAAAACAATTTTTTTTTGAATTTCTAATTATAAGGAAAAGTTTCTCAAGGATTTAAGAATGATATAAACTAATGAGTTGTACCTTCTTTTTTGATGAATACATGACAACATACTATTAATTTAAAAATAAAAGTACACATATTCACAAAAAAATGGGTGCATACAAGATCACACCCCAAAAGTCACACGGGCTAGGGCTTGGAATACAAAAATTAGAAAACAAAGCTACTAAGTGGAAAGAGTAGGAGCACTATTGAGGAGGTGGAGGATCCCAATCACCCAACTTACTCCATACATCAATAGAGTCTAGAGTGTTGTCATAGACATCCCAATCTTCTTTAGTATCTTTATCTTTTTCATTATCTTCAATGTGGGATGGAGAAATTTTTAGAGTGATTTTAGGGAACCACTTTAAATAATACGAAACCTAGGAGAAGCACTAGTCAACATCCCTACACCCCTAGAAGGCCATCTATAGGTGACACCCTAAGGGGGAGGGGAAGTAGAGCATCACCAATCAAGACATGATGCACCTCTGTGATAACCAACCTAATGTAGAGGAGATTAGGACTGAGGAGACTAGGTGTAAAGAGCAGAGTGGCTCCTCCCTCTATAATGACTACAAGTAAGAGAATGACTATTAAAATAAGCTTAGAGAGATAGAGGCAGTTTGGAAACAATACAAGGGATATTGCCCCAATGCTCAAGAAACTCCTAGAGTTCATCTAGTTCCAATGAAATCTTGCATGCTTACACCTGGATCTACAACAAAAAATAAATCAAATGATAAAGTGAAACATTGTGATCAATAATACCATGAGAAAAGATAGCAGAAGAGAATCTCCATCTTGAAATCATGCCAAATCTAGTAATATTTGTGGGGAATGTGAGGCCAATCCCTTCAAAGAGCCATATGTGAAGAGAAAGGTTTAGGCCTAAAAGTTTAAAAGAAGTCATGAATCCATGTATGGGGTTGTTTAGCTCTAGGCTAAAACCAAAAGAGGTGTTTGAAGGACTCCAATTATCCATAGAAAGGACATCAAGGACCATCCCAAACCCCTATATGGGAGAGCCTAAATCCTATTGGTAAGCCTTGGAAAATAATACATCAAGCAAACTAGGTGAGCATTGGCTCCACAATAATTGACCAAATGTTAAGGAACTTGTCTTGCCACACCAAGATAGGTGATTGAAAATACTATCTCAAGTGTAAGTTGAACACCATAGGGAAACGAGGAGAAAGTCAATGGCATCGAAGATCTGGCTTATAGCTATGAAGAGTTGTATTAGCATACTACCTCCAATCTTTCAACCAATTCTTGGTAGACTGGACACTTATTTTATGTTTCATATCAACAAGGATGGCCCCCATAACTATATTAACCATCTCTTGGTCTTGATGAAAGAGATTAAACTTGACCTTAAGTTCATCTCAAGACATGAGGCTCATAGAAGTTTTAGAGAATAAATCTTGAGAAAATTAGATACATTTCTTATGAAGGCATAAGGCCTTGACCCTTGGCAACTAGGCCAAAGGGAGACCTTGTATTTGTAGAAGAGGAGACCACTAGAGATTATGTTTATTAAGAGAGAGTTCATATTGAAATCTAAACCTTTCCCAACAAAGCCAAGGCTTAACAACTTCTGAGTGAGTGGAGGATCATGATGGGCCAAACAATGTCGATAGAAAAAATCATGTTTTTAGTTAGCCAAAATCATAAAATGCATCTTTAAATTTTTACTTGGATTGGGTAAAAAGTACATTTTTCTATGGTAAACACCAATGAAAAATGGATATTCATTTTTTAAATCCAAAAAATAAGTATATGATATAAATAGATATTTACTTTTTACACTAAATGGATATCCATTTATAATGAATATCCTTTTTGTTTCTTATTTTCTTATATATATAATTTATGTAAATGATATGTTATAATAAAATATAAATTATTATATATTATAAGTTAATATATAAATAATATACATTATATATTAAAAATTTAATTACATGCATATTATTATTAATTATATAATATAATATCATTATTATATATAAATTATATATTATATTATTATAATATATATTATTATCATATATGATTTATAAATTATATATTATAATAATATCTACATAAATATATATTATAATATTATAATATATAACTCATATATATCATATAATTTAATAATATATTAAATATTAAAAAAGACTTTCCAAAACATATATCTATTTTGGAAAGCTATATTTGTGTGTATGTGTTTATATATGTATATGTATGTATATACACACATATACATACACACACATATATTATTATTTAGTATTCAATTATTATTTATTTATGTTGTATATATATAATAAATTCTAAATTCCTAATTTATGTTTGTAGATTTAACCCAAATTATAATATTTGAGGAAAGTAAATATGGGTTAGGGTTGAGGTTTTAAGAATTAGACATCGGGGATGTTTTGATGATAGTCATTTATTACACATCTCCATTAGGGAGGGTCCTAGATAGGACTTAGGGTTTATCATATATAGATGCACTTGGAAAGTATGGTACAAAAATATAGTAGAGAGAAATTTGATTAGTTAATTTCTAAGTGGACTTGAAAACTTAGCCAAAAGATCTAATCATAGATTTAGCTCAATAATATTTAAGGTTTAGGATTTAGGGTTTCTAGGGTAAATAGGGTTTAGGGTTTAGCTAAGTAGAATTAGGAAATATAATGGTTTTAGTAGACGACTTATGAATGTTAATAGGATTCAAATGAAACATTTAAATAAATGAATATATTTAAAACATACAAGTGAATTGAAAAAAGTAATTCAATTGAAAACAATTTTATCTTATTGATCCTAATCTTATGTAGAAGATGATTTAATTGAAAAAATCCATAATTTATAATATAAAATATGCATACCTTCTCTTTGAGCATAAAATATTTCCATCCTTTCTTCATGCAAGTTTTTTTTCCATTTTGTTGAATGATATTGTGCAACCTTGTTTTTGTTAGAGTAAAGGTTTTAACTTAATTATGTTAATTAAGTTATCTTTATTAAAGCAAATGAGATATCGTCAGAAAGATGGTTCCACCAACTTTCTAGTGGTGTGGGTTTCATCACATGTTTCTATTGCTGGTGCATTCTATAGTTAGTTGAAGTCAAAGGAGTTATTTTCAATCTTGAGCTCATAACTTTTGACCCGTTTCTCTATTTTTTGTAATCTCAACAGCGTTGGAACTATCTTTTAGAGCTCTTTAGCTCCATCCATGCATTTTTTCTAGATTTCACTCTAGGTACATTTTATTCATTTTTTTGTGTTTTCACACTCTGGTGAATTACTTGGACATATTAACTCTTGGGAACTTCTCGTTTGCATGGAATACTTCATGTTTGGTTGTTCTTCATGTATTTCCATTGTTTTGTCCTTTGTGGGAATTTTTGAGCATCATTTGTAAGCAATCTTGTATGTAAATGCACTGAGATAAAGTGCCATGCTATTGTACATGTATTTTGGGGATTTTGCACATAAGGTTGTGTCATATTTTATACTCGCACTGTATTATAAAGTGCCATGGGGGATTGTGTAGTGCCTTTGTTTTTTCCATCACACCTTTGTTTAGTGAGTGTTCCTCCATGATAATAATGGATCCATATGATTCCAACCTCATGCATGTGTTCTTTTTTTTTGCACACCATTTTTTAGTTGTAGGTGCTTTCTTGTGGACTTTCATATGTTGTTTCTTCTCCTTCATGCACTATAGGGTGTTACACAAATTTCATTGGATCTGTTAGGCTCTCCTAGTCAGCATTATGGGGGGTATTATACTATTCATGCTAATGATTTCTTTGTTTTATCTTGGAAGGAATATTCCATCTTCAATTAATCAGTTGTCTTTAGACTATTGGTACTTATGCCATCTATATCTTCGGTCTAGGTGTTTTCCTTTGTTTTCCATCTGATTAGAGTAGTGTCGTTGGGGGAACTCATACAAATTATTTTCTTAATCCTGATTATCCTATCTTCAAAGGAGGTTCTTGAACACCATAGGAATCATTTTTTGATAGTTGTTTGCAACTTCTTCTACTTCAGTGATGTTTTTGGGTATGTGCAGGATCATCATGGAAAAAATAGGCCCTTAAGTGGCAAAAAATTTAGAAAAATCAGAGTTAGGCAACTTGACATAAAAATTTGAATAAGTTATCTATATTATTTCAAAATTATGTAAGAATAGAATCTGTAGAAAATTGAATGTAGTTTCTAAACTACTAGGTTTTTAAATCTATTTGGTGAAAATTTGAAATTTCAATGCATTAGTACTTAAATTTCAGGGAAAAAAAGAAGTAGGTGTTTGTCGACCACCCTAACCACCATAAAATGATAATATTTTTTATAATATTTTAGACATAAGTAGAGGACTCATGTTTGGATGCGATGCATATTTTTTTATAATTTTTTCCAAGTAAATAATTAATTATAATTTTTTTATTATAACTTTTAAAAAATATAAAAACTCGTATGTCGACCACCTTAACTTGGTCAAAAATTCATGAAATTCAATACTTTTTTAATCCTATAGTATGTGAAGCATAGAATATGATGCATGTTTTTTATTCCAAAAATGTGATACCGTTTGAAAGTTATAGATGTTTTTCAATTAGCCTATTAATCAGGACTTTAGTCGTAATTCAAATAGAAAATGAATAATAATCATTTATTAAATTTAAAGTAAAACATAATTTATATTGGTGGAAAGCTGGGAATCTTTTTTAAAAACCCTTTTCATTTTATCAATTTTGGGTAAAAAAAAGTCATCAACCACATACCCTACAAATACCCATCATATCGCCACTTTTTGGCCCATCATGATCCTGCACATACCCTTTTCATGTCTTTCATCTCTTTTTGGAGTAGAGTTTTTCCCATGAGGTTTTCTCTATTTATCCACTTTATAGAGATTTTGTTGTGATTGGGTGCCTCATCAGGCCTAGTTGTCGGGACCTAAATTTACTTTCATGCATTGTAGTTACTTTTGCTTGCTTACACATGTTTGTAGCTACACTTTTTCTCATCTTAAGGGGGGTGTTAGAGTAAAGGTTTTAACTTAATTATGTTAATTAAGTTACCTTTATTCCTCTCTTAACATTTCACTTTAGTTTGCATATTTTGACATTTAATAATTATATTAATTATTAAATTTCTACCTATTAGGGTTACTTTTAGGTTGTGCATGATCTTCTTTTAAGGATTGATCTTTGTAAATATTTCATTCGATTGTTCTATTAATATATCTTTCATATTATAGAGCTTCAAACCCTCTCTTTTTTTTCCATTCTCTTCCCTGTGACAGGTATATCTTTGCATGCAAGTGTTCTTGGACTCTGAAGTTGGTTTTGACAAATTCTATAGTTTTTCCTTGTCCTTTAATTTTCCATCTTTTTTGCAAAATATGATCTTGATAATTTCTTTCCCAATTTCATATTCCAAATTTGTAGAACACTTGTAAAAAAAAAACCTTTCAAATACACCTAGAGTAAATTTTCCTTTAATTTTTGACATTACAATCACAAAAAATGACCTTGTATATATACATGTAATTCAAATACACATATTTTTTTGAAACATCAACTAAATTGGCCTTTGATTGAAGGTCAATTGCTAAAATTATATAAATATTATTTTATTAAATGACTTTCGATTGAAGGAACTTTAATAATATTTTTTTCTCAGTCAATACACTCTTCATTTGAAGGTACATTTGATCAAAGCCACTTTAATAATGGTTTTTCTCTCAGTCAATATTCCCAAGTCATTCAAAGGTACCTTCAATCAAAGGACCTTTGAACAAGGGCCTTCGCAAGACACTTTTGGTGTCTACTTCAAAATTTCCTCAGAAAATATAGTTTCAAACCTCACGTTGGATCTTCAATTGTAATTAACTTGATCAGATAATTTCCAAGATTGTAGTCCTTAAAAAAAGCTTTCCAACAAGTAAAGTTTTGATATGTTTTCATTGTATTACGTATTCAATTTTCAATTTTTATTAAACATAGGTTTTCACCGAACTTCAATTTCTTCGTTTTACACAGGTGGAAAAATAGTAAACCATTTTTTTTCCCAAAAAATACCATTACACTAGGTATTGATGTCCTTATTTCACCAAAAAAACATTTGAATTTCAATATTACACAAGTTATTCTTGATGACATACACCTATTTCCAAATTATAGTTATAGTGAATTCAAAAACTAATTAAAAAAATATAACAAAAAATTATGAAAAAATATCCATGAACTAGATATTGATGTTATAAATTTATGTTTTAAAAATTGTAATTTTATCATTTCTAGAAAAAATGTTATGCTAGGCGAGATAAAAGTTACTTTTTGAAAATATTGTTTACTATTAAAAACTACTTATTAAAGGAGACATTAAAATATTCACAATTTATTTTTAAAAAAATTAAAAATATATCTAGAATCTA
Organism: Sequoia sempervirens; assembly: GCA_007258455.2. Classification (NCBI taxonomy): domain Eukaryota; kingdom Viridiplantae; phylum Streptophyta; class Pinopsida; order Cupressales; family Cupressaceae; genus Sequoia; species Sequoia sempervirens. The sequence goes on from VDFB02109042.1 coordinate 31,886,519, forward strand.
CACACAAATCACCAGAAATCACTAGTTTGTATCATAATTATTAACAATTTGGGTATGTGCAGGATCATCATGGAAAAAACAAGCCCTTAAGTGGCAAAAAATTTTAAAAAATTAGAGTTAGGCAACTCGATGTAAAAATTTGAATAAGGGTATGTGCAGGATCATCATAGAAAAAATAGGCCCTTAAGTGGCAAAAAATTCAGAAAAATCAGTGTTAGGCAACTTGATGTAAAAATTTGAATAAGTTATCTATATTATTTAAAAATATGTAAGAATAGAATCTGTAGAAAATTGAATGTGGTTTCTAAACTACTAGGTTTATTTAAAATAAATAAAATCTATTTGGTGAAAATTTGAAATTTCAATGCAATAGTACTTAAATTTCAGGGAAAAAATAAGAAGTAGGTGTTTGTCTGACCACCCTAGAACCATAATAAAATGATAATATTTTTTTATAATATTTTATATATAAGTAGAGGACTCATTTTTGGATGTGATGCATATTTTTTTGTAATTCTTTTCCAAGTACATAATTAATTATGATTTTTTTATTACAACTTTTAAAAAATATAAAAACTCGTATGTCTGACCACCTTAACTTGGTCAAAACTTCATGAAATTTAATTTTTCTTTTTGTAATCCTATAGTATGTGAAACATAGAATGTGACACATGTTTCAGATTCAAAAAATGTGATATCGTTTGAAATTTATAGATGTTTTACAATCAGCCTATCAATAAGGACTTTAGTCGTAATTCTAATAGAAAATAATTAATAATTGTTTATTAACTTCAAATTAAAGCATAATTTATATTGGTGGAAAGCTGAGAATATCTTCTAAAAACATTTTTCATTTTCATCAATTTTGGGTTAAAAAAAAGTCGTCAACCACATACCCTACAAATACCTATAATATTGCCACTTTTTGGCCCATCATGATCCTGCACATACCCATAAGTTATCTATATTATTTCAAAAATGTGTAAGAATAGAATCTATAGAAAATTGAATTTGGTTTCTAAACTACTAGGTTTACTTTCAAAAAAAAAAATCCTATTTGGTGAAAATTTGAAATTTCAATGCAGTAGTATTTAAATTTCAGGGAAAAAATAAGAAGTAGGTGTTTGTCTGACCACCCTAACCACAATAAAATGACAATATTTTTTTATAAGATTTTAGATATAAGTAGAGGACTTATGTCCTGATGTGATCCATATTATTTTTTAATTTTTTTCCAAGTAAATAATTAATTATGATTTTTTTATTACAAATTTTAAAAAATATAAAAACTCATATGTCTGACCTTAACTTGGTCAAAAATTCATGAAATTCAATTTTTATTTTTTAATCTTATTGTATGTGAAGCATAGAATGTGATACATGTTTTGGATTAAAAAAATGTGTTACTGTTTGAAAATTGTAGATGTTTTTCATCAACCTATCAATCAGGACTTTAGTAGTTATTCAAATAGAAAATGAATAATAATTACTTATTAAATTCAAAGTAAAGCATAATTTATATTGGTGGAGAGCTAAAAATTTCCTTTAAAAACCCTTTTCGTTTTATCAACTTTGGGTAAAAAAAAAGTCATCAGCCACATACCCATCATATTGCCACTTTTTGGCCCATCATGATCTTGCACATACCCATTTAGCTACTATAGGTCTCAAAAAGTGAAGATTTAGTTAAAAATGTTGATATAAATGTCCATCTTGGCCAAAAAGTGGGACTCATTATTGTGATATTACCTCATGTAACTCTAAAAAAAATAACTATCAAAACTTATAATGATGTAGAGAGAGAATCTCATGGAAATATTTTTATTCAAATTTAGGTGGCTCTAGTCCTATATAACACATTTTTTCATGTTCTTGCCCTTGAAATTCTATCTAACATCCTTATTGGCCACCCATGGATCCATGGTATTCAATTATTCTTATCCACATATCATCAATGTAATTAATTCTCACATAATGGTGTAAAAATCATATTTCTCACTAGTCCTAATCCCTTTCAACACTATATATTATTGTAAGGTCTTGAAAATAAATCCCATTAATGTCCTAGTGTAGATTGTGTCATCCCTCCACCATGATTATCATCTTCATTCTATGTTGATCATACCACTTTTTCATAATCATTCACCAAACCTAACTCCCAAATAAAAGTCAGGACCACAGATAAGGGGTGTGGAGAATACAAGATATGTAATTCATTCCATTTTAGTTAGCTCCCTCTTTCTCCAAGGCCCTATGTCAAACCTTATAAATATATACATAATTTCTATGGTCATCTAATGCAAAAAAATGTTGAAAATGAATTCCTTAATGATGAGATCAATGAGTAACCTTGAAAGTTTTGAGGACTCATCATGTACTTTATAATGCTCTAGTATATGTCTTTCATAAATGGAGAAACCATTATAGCTTAAAGGGAATATTCCAACAATTTTATTGTAAAAGGGGATTTGTGTCCTAAATCCCACTTATCCCAATATTCGAGGTTTAGAAATGATCTCAAATCTGCATGACTAAAAACTTGAATGGAAGAGTTAGAATGGTGGATCGAGGTTCTAATCTTTATTTTGTGGTGTTATGGGGACTGTGTTGGTTTTTGATGATTGGATTTATATTTTTCTATGATGCAATGATGTTCTTGGGTAAATTATGAAAATCTAGTAGTTTGTTATGATTTCTAAGGAACTGAATGCAAAAATATAAGAATAGAATCTAGAAAGGTGGAGAGAAAACATATAAAAACTTGGTGTGTAAATTTGGTGTTGAATTATCTAGTCTAGAGAATGTTACATCTTAGAATATCCTAGTTTTTTTAGTTCTAAAAACACATGACTGCAATCTTTATCTTGTGGCTTCTATTCTTCCAAGATCAATGTTGGAACTGTGTTGGTATGGAGCCTGATCAATCTCCAAGTGGGAGATTGTTGGTATGTGGTGACTGACCATGCTATACTGTATAGCCCATAGTATACTGTACACCCCACCCCCTATCTGAAAAAGGGAAAAATCAATGAAAAAGAAAAAATTTGATTGTGTAGAACCAAAAATTTGGAAGCTTCTAAGCTTGTTAAAAAGGGGTTCAGATGGGTATTATAGTATGAGGAAAAATGCAATTGTTCGCGAGATTGTAATAGGTTTTACACTAGATAATAAAAGTATTAGATGGTTGTGGTTTGGTGGATGTAGCCCGGATTGGGTGAACCACATTAAATTCTATGTGTTAAGATTTATTTTGTGTGTGTTTTAGTTTCTCTTTTTATTATTTAAATATACATTTAATTGTTAGATATCTGCCATCTCAAACCCTAACAAGTGGTATCAAAATGAGTTGTGTTTCGATTATCATCTGTAGGAAGGTCTCACGACTGAGTGGGAGTCTCACGGTTGAGTGGGAGCAATGGTAGATTTGGGTAAGAAGGTTGAGAAGTTTAATGGGAAGAACTATCAGTTATGGAAGATGCAGATGGAGGACTATCTCTATCAGAAGGATTTATGGTGGCCATTGGAACGGAAAGCCAAGAAACCCGTAGCAATGTCAGATGAGGATTGGGAGATCTTGGATAGAAAGGCTTTTGGCAGTATTCGTCTATGCCTGGCACAATCGGTGGCATTCAATATTACAACAGCAAAGAAAACTCAAGAGTTGATGGAAACCCTGGCGAAGTTATATGAAAATCCTTTTGCTTCAAATAAGGTATTTCTTATAAAGCATTTATTTAATATGAAAATGGTAGAATGTGGGTCAGTTATTGATCATTTGAATGAGTTTAATACGGTCACCAATCAATTAACTTTTGTAAAAGTAAACTTTGATGAAGAAGTTAGGGCTCTTTTGATTCTGTGTTCTTTGCCTGAAAGCTAGAATAGCTTGGTAATGGTTGTTAGCAATTATGTTTCTGGTTTGAATACATTGAGGTTTGATGATGTTGTTGGTGTTATTTTGAGCAAGGAAATTCGTAGGAAAAGCTTAGGTGGAACATCCACATTAGGCAGTGTTTTGAATGCAGAAAGCAAGGGCAGGACAAAGGAGAGAGGAAACAATTTTGGAAATCGTGGGAAGTCACAAGGAAAATCAAAGGACAAAAGCTCCCAATCTAGAGACAAGAGGGATTGCTGGTATTGAGGTAAGCCAGGTCATTTGAAGAAAGATTGTTGGTCTCGGAAAAATAAAGATGGAGACAAAAAGGAAGGAAGTAAAGAGGAAAATGTGGTAAGTAATAAATTTGATGAGGATGCTTTGATTCTTTCCCTTGATAATGCTGATGATTCTTGGGTGTTAGATTCGGGGGCTTCATTTCATGCTACCCCCCATAGAAGTTATTTTCTTGATTATGTCCAAGGGGATTTTGGGCTGGTTTATTTAGGAGATAACAAACCCTGTCAGATTGTTGGAAAGGGAAGAATCAAGATTAAGTTGCAAAATGGGAATCGTTGGCTACTACATGAGGTAAGGAATGTTCCAAAGTTAAGCAGAAATTTAATTTTAGTAGGGCAACTAGATGATGAAGGTTGTGTTGTTACATTTAGTGATAAAAATTGTAAGGTCACAAAGGGTGCCTTAGTAGTAGCAAAAGGTGTGAAAGTAGGCACCTTATATCTTTGTACAGGTCATACTGTTCCTTCTACTTTAATTGTTACAGAAAAAGGTCAATGTTCAAGAACAGTTGCTACAGTTCGGTAGGTAGAAGATCATACAGTTGTTGTGGATTCTGAATCAGCACTGTGGCATAATAGACTTGGGCATATGAGTGCAAAAGGCATGAAAGTACTTCATTCAAATAATGTTTTACGAGGTCTAAAATGTGTTAATATGGATTTCTGTGAAAGTTGTGTATGGAAAATAAAAGAGAGTAAGTTTTCTCAAGGATGGGAAGTGAAAGAAAGATGAGAAATTGGAGCTTGTGCATATGGATGTATGGGGACCAGCTCAGGTATCTTCTCTTAGTGGCTCTCTATATTATGTTACATTCATTGATGATGCAACTAGAAAGGTATGGATTGATTTCCTTAGACAGAAATCTGATGTATTTGAAACTTTTAAAAAATGGAGAAGCTTGGTTGAGAATGAGACGGGTAAAAGGATAAAATGTCTCAGATCTGATAATGGTGGTGAGTATTGCAGTAAAGAGTTTGAAGATTATTGTTCCTCTAATGGTATTCGTAGGCAGAAAATAGTTCCAAGGACTCCATAGGAAAATAGAGTGGTGAGCGCATGAATAGGACAATAATGGAGCATGCACGGAGACTATGAGATTGCATGCTGGGTTGCCTTTAAAAATGTGTGCAGAGACTATAAACACTATTGTTTATTTAATCAACAGAGGTCCTTCTAATCCTTTGGGTTGTGGTATTTCAGAGGAAGCATGGAAAGGTAAGAAGGTGAGTTATTCTTTTCTCAAAACCTTCGGTTGTGAAGCATTTGCACATGTAGATTCTGAAAATAGAACCAAGCTTGATGCAAAATCAAAGAAATGTGTATTTGTTGGATATGGCATTGATGAATTTGGTTATAGGCTTTGGGATTTTGAAAATCAGAAAATTGTGAGAAGCAGGGATGTCATATTCAATGAAAAAGTGTTGTACAAAGATCTGTTGCTGTAGCATGAGAAGAAAAAAAATGATTATGTAGTGTTGGATGATATTCCCAACAATGATGTTTCAGTGGTTCCTCATGCTGGGAAACAATAGCAACAAAAGATACCACAAACTCCTGTTAGACGATCTTCAAGGATAAGTAGACCTCCAGCGATTCTCTCCCTCTTTGTATACTATTTTGTTAACTGATGCTGGTGAACCAGAATATTATGATGAAGCTATGTAGGTGGATACCAAGGTTCAGTGGGAGCATGGAATGAAAGAAGAAATGGACTCCTTGCTGGAAAATCAGACTTGGGATTTATGCAAGTTGCCAGGTAAAAGGATTTACCAAACAAATGGATTTATAGGCTGAAAGAGGAGGATGGAGGTAAGAAAAGATTTAAAGCCAGATAGTTGTAAAGGGATTTGCACAGAAAAAGGGTATTGATTTTGATGAGATTTTTTCTCTTGTTGTTAAAATGACTTCTATTCGTATTGTTTTAAGTATTGTGGCTGCTGAAGATTTGCATTTAGAACAGCTTGATGTTAAAACAACCTTTCTCCATGGTGATTTGGAAGAGGAAATTTATATGGAACAGCCACAAGGATTTGAGGTCAAAGGTAAGGAGAAACTAGTGTGCAGATTGAAGAAAAGTTTATATGGCTTGAAGCAAGCACCTCGGCAATGGTATTTGAAATTTGATAGTTTTATGGCTGAGCAAGGCTACAACAAGTGTAATTTTGACCATTGTGTTTATTTTAAGAGGTTGGATAATGCCAGCTACATTATTTTATGTTTATATGTTGATGACATGCTTGTAGCTGGGTCTAACATGGATCACATAAGTGAATTAAAACAACAGTTAGAAAATTCTTTTGCTATGAAGGATTTGGGGGCAGCAAAACAAATCCTTGGTATGAAAAGTTTTAGAGATAGGAAAAATAGAAAATTGTTTTTATCTCAGGCTAATTATGTTGAAAAGGTGTTGTAGAGATTTCATATGGAGAATGCAAAAGCTGTCAGCACACCTTTGCCTAGTCATGCTAAATTGACTAAGGATATGTGTCCAAAGACACAAGAGAAGGAAGAAAAAATGTCCAAGGTACCATGTGCTTCAACTGTAGGCAGTTTGATGCATGCCATGGTATGCATAAGACTAGATATTACACATGTTGTAGGAGTTGTTAGCAGGTATTTGAGTCATCCCAGAGTTGAGCATTAGAATGCAGTAAAATGGATTCTTAGGTACTTGAGAGGTACATCCAAATAATTGTCTATGTTTTGGGGGCTCTAATACTGATTTAAAAGGCCATGTTGAGTCAGATTTGGTAGGGGATATAGATACCAGGTGGAGTACCACAAGTTATGTTTTTATAGTTGGTGGGATAGCTATGCATTGGATTTATTGATTGCAGAAGGTGGTTGCTTTATCCACCACAGAGGCAGAGTATGTTGCTGCAACATAGGCGGCAAAGGAGATGATATGGCTGCAACTTTTCATGGATGAGTTGGGCAAACAATAGGCTAGAAATTACTTGTTTACAGACAGCTAGAGTGTGATACATCTTGCAAAGAATTCTACTCTGCATTCTAAAACAAAACACATCCAGTTGAGATATCATTTCATTCGTTAGTGTTAGAGAATGGACATGTTAATCTGGACAAGATACATACAGATGTCAATCCAGTAGATATGTTTACGAAGGTGGTGAAAAGGGAGAATTTGAGCTCCTCTTCAGCTTCAATTGGTCTTCAAGGTTGAATTCAAGTATAACAGAGCAGTAGGGTCCAAGGTACTTATTTCTAGTGGGAGTTGTACTTGCAACAGTGTTGTCCAAGATCAGTCTCCAAGTGGGAGACTATGTTGGTATGGAGCCCGATCAATCTCCAAGTGGGAGATTGTTGGTATGTGGCAACTAATCATGCTATACTATATAGCCCATAGTATACTGTACACCCCAGCCCCCTGTCCTTTCCGGGGTCTGGGGCCGGGCTGGGCCTTGGGCGGGGGTTCGGGGGTGGCAGGTCTTGAGAAAAATTTTCTTCCTACTTTTTCGTGTCATGACTGAGAAAGGGAAAAATCAATGAAAAAGGAAAAATCTGATTTTATAGAACCAAAAATCTAGAAGCTTCTAAGCTTGTTAAAAAGGGGTTTGGATGGGTATTACAGTATGAGGAAAAACACGATTGTTTGTGAGATTGTAATAGGTTTTACACTGGATAATAAAAGTATTGGATGGCTGCGGTTTGGTGAATGTAGCCCAGATTGGGTGAACCACATTAAATTCTCTGTGTTAAGATTTATTCTGGTGTGTTTTTAGTTTCTCTATTTATTATTTAAATCTACATTTAATTGTTAGATATTTTCCATCTCAAACCCTAACAGGAACTTTGTCTATTGATGAGAATATATAGTTTTTGTATCCTAATAACTTGTAGGATTGAAAGCATGAATGAGAAATTAGTTATTTATCTTCCTCTAAAAATATTTATATTTGAAAACCTACACATATGAAAGAGGGGGAAGGGTTGTGTCGTATAGGGGCTTTCCAAAGTCAAACCTCATTTAAGTATTTCTACCCCCACAATGGCTATGATGATGTATAAAGAGCGCTTACCCTTGGTATGGTAGAGGCTAAATGATAAAAATGTAATGAATTGACTAATGTTTCAACTCACCACTGAGATCTGCATTTCTTGATGGACTAAATTCATGTACTCATCACCTTCAAGGACAATTTGATTGCTTGATTAAATTCCTTCAAGTGTTAGTGCTAAAAAAAAAATGACTACAAAACATGAACAAAATCACATGAAAATATGATTTATGATTGATATGATGCTTGAAATGAATAAATACTACTAAAATGTTGATAATTTTACTCTTGACTACTCTTCAATTCTTGAAAATAATATTAATTTCTTCTCCAAAATTGATACTTCTTTTTAGAATTAAAATGATGAGAATGACTAGTATTTATGTGAAATTCTTTGAATTTCTTGAAAATCAAATATCAATAGTCGACAATTGAAATTGGAAATTCAAGTAATAAATTACCAACACTGACATATTCAAATTGGATCCAAAAGGAGGTGGTATAGGGCACAAGGTTCCCTAGACCATGTACATTCTTTTTGGGGTCCAAAGTGTCAGGAGAAAATATTGAATGGTCATTTTCATTTACCTTTGTTTAATTTTTTGAATATTTTTATAAAATAAGTAATTAAATGCATAATTAGGACTAAGAACATAAGGGGAGCTAACACTACTATGAAATTGTCAAGGCTGATAATTTTTTATGCTACATTCAACCCCCACTTTAGTGAGAGTATGAAATTACACTCAAAATCACCTTAAAGTACTAATAAGTCAAGAGGCATTAAATTATCCAAATATTGAAGAGATAGGATGACATTGAATCTAAGGGATGCACTAGCCCCTAGATTCAAGATGTTTTGGAAAAACAACATGATGACAAGGGACCACACATGTGAAGTGAAATGCAACATAGAAAACATGAAGCATACATGATGAAGACACAACACAACACAACACATAACATAATGTAAAACCATGATGTAAAAAAAAGAAGACACATAAAAGATACAAATAATAAAACACAAAAACAAGGTTAGTACTAAAAGGATTTAAGTAAATAAGGAAAAGAGACCCCAATCTTAAATTTGTCTCAAATTCTAAATGCCATTTCTATAATGTATGTTAGATAAGATAGTACTCTCAAAAGAACTAGAAAGATGTGTTATGCTAGATCACTTATGAGCTACATAGATCTATTGGTTAGTAAGTTATGTTATGCTAGGTGTCAATGCAATATGATGGGTTTCACAAGGCTAGCAAGTTGTGTTATGCTAGGTATCTCATGAAACACATGGATCCATTGGAAAGCACATTGTTTTATGCTAGGTGGTCATGTTAAAAGGTTCTCAAGTTCATGAATCAACAAGATAAGCTAAATTGATGGATTATTTTGCAAACCATGCCTCAAGGAGTGCATAAAATTTTAACATTGCGGGGGACCATTGAACATCACAAGAGACAAAAATCACCTCAGGAGTTGTGAAAATTTTAATGTCATAGTGGATGAACATCAACTTAGGGGGTGTACAAAGTTTAACATCATGAGAGATGAAAATTAAAAGGCCATGCCTCAAATGGCATTATAAATAACACTACCAGAATTTGTCAAAAGACACTACTCAATACATAGGTCACACCTTAGGGAGTATGTGAATAAAATTATTTTGGGGCTCTCATTCGCTTCTAGAATTTTGGACCTAAAAGGAGAGAGACATGAATTGTATATTTTTGGCACCACAAGACTCTCTAACTCTTCTAAGGTTTTGCACCTAAAAGGAGAGAGGTAGGCCAAAAATGCTAGCTAGGTTCACTCAAATTATGCAATGTATGATGTTATTTGAACTAAATGGAATGAACTAAATGCAATTAAGTGATCTATATGACTGATTATGTGTGCAAAACCTAAGATTTATGAAATTTTGGAAAACACAATGATATTTGCAACACAATCAACTATGAATGAACAAATGCAAAATAGGACAGAAAGAGGCTGAATCAGAGTGTACTTGAGCATAAATTGAAGAATCTAGAGTCTTCTAAATGTTTTCTAAAATTAAAAAAAAAAACCAGTGGCACTCATTTTCCACTGATGGCGAATTAGTCCTTTTGATGAAAATTGTCAGGAATAGGTTCCTAAGAGTCAGGATCCAAAATCTGACAAAACTTGGATTTCTAGCATTAAGGTGGGACTCATTCACCACTTATGGCGAATCAGTCCTCTCCCAAAATTTTAAGAAATTAGCAGACAATTCTATAGCACCAAATTTGAGGTTGTCTACTTGACGGGTTGCCGAAGTCAAGTCTGCAAAAAACAAACAGAATGTCTTCTCCAAGCTTGAAATAAGATGTTGACTTGAAACACTTTGTTGACTTGTTGACCACTCTTCAACACCTAAATGCTTGTCAACTCTGCATATAAAAGTCTACAAACACACATGCACGAGGAAAAAAATGGTTAAGGGTTAGGTTATAACGATTTTCCTTGGTCAAATCCCACTTTGGTAATCAAACCCTTAATGAGATAATGAAATGAAATAGAATGATAAACAAATAACATGCAAATTATTTCAACTTACCAAACCCTTGTTGAAAAAAATCTGAAGATATTCCAATGGCTTCTCTTGAATGCTTGATTGATGCTTGATTATAGGGTGCAAAGTGCTCAAATGATAGTTGAATGCTTGAATGAGTTAGAATATTGTACGAGATGTAAAATGAGGATAAAAACACTTATTTATACATTCTTGTGTCTTAGTAACTTGTTGATACCTCATCACAGGATGACTTCAAGTAATTTTGAATAAAAACTTGATTTTTTTTTGAAATATTTTGAATTTAGAGCTAAGAGGGACTCATTCACCACCCATGGCGAATGGGTCCCACCTTAGGCTTGAAAGTGGGTGTCACGAATTAATTCACATTTAATGTTATTTGTTGGGTTTACATCCAAAAATACACTTAATTAAGCCTTATAAGGGCATAAAGAGGTCAAATAAAGCATAAGAAAGGTGTAAATAGTGAAAACAAGCCTAGAAAAGCATGAAATCTTGTTACAAGACTTTACAACACTTAAAAATAGGACTTGATAAGAGATGAAAATGTGATTTTTAGGTGAATTGTAATGAATAGAGTCTAGAAAAGTGTTGAAATGTTTTACAAAAGTTTACAACACCTTCACAAGATGTCATATTTTAAATTTTAAGAAATTAAATGTGTATATTCAAGCTACATTACATCAATGGACCAAGCATCATGAAGCAAGGCCTAAAATACTAAGAAAATGATAAGGGGCCATTTTTCTACGACACATTTAGCCCCCACTTTATTGAGAGCATGAACTTGCTTTAAACTCACACTAAAGTAGCCATTCATATCAAGAATGAGGTCCTAATGCACTTATGTTAGCAATATGGAATAAAAACTATCAAGAGGGATGATCAAGCCCCTAGGATGGAGATCCCATGGAAAGCTAGGAATAAGAACAAAGGAACACACATGTTGAAATGAAGAGATAGGATGAAGCTTTGATCATTTGTCCAACTAGTTGTTGATTAGATCTAGGCTAATTGTTTGAAAGAGAGAATGCATACTCACTCTAGGGTGACAGAACTCATGGTGGTTCGCCAGGTGAGAAGACCCAAAATGCTGAAGTACATACACTAGTTGGTATGCACACACAAACACCTAGGTGGCTATGGGGAAAGTCATGCCACTGAATGGGATTCTTGTTCAACCATATCAAAGTTATACCTCTTGATAACTTTAACAAGGTGCCACAAAGGAAAATGTTGGTTTGTGCTTCATGAGACAAGTAAAGCTTCACATGCTTAGAACTCATGAAAAAAGAGAAAGGTACCACATGCATGCAAGTTGCATTATGCAAGGTGGCAAGAATGTAAAATTGAAAAATGTAACATGTAAAAATGGAAAAGGATTTTCAAAGGAGTCTTGTTAGGTTCATGCAAGGTCTATCACTTGGGGAAAATTGTGTCTAATGTCTCCAAGAGAGGACCGATCAAAAAATAAAATATTCACAACTTAGGGGATGAAGTGCGTCACATCAAGCCACCAAGAGGAATGTAATATGCTAAGATAGTTCACACTTATGAAGGACTTCTTACTCAATGTCATCCACAAAGTGGTGAAAGCATCATATGAAGTAATCAAGGCTACACTAAGAACCAAGAATGATGCCAATGTATGCCCCCCACTTTAAAGGAATTGCTACACATCGTTTTGTGAGAAATTTCTTTAAAGTAGTGAAGGAAAGGATGAAAAAAGGAAAAGAAGACGAGAACTAATTTGGAAAGCCTCTATCCCAAGTCATATGTTTCTAAGTAAGGCTATGTCATGTAAGGGAAAAAGAAAAAAAAATAGAGGGAGTTTCTCCCCAAAAAGGAACACACCAAATACATAAGGGATCTATGGATTTGGGGTCAGTATGTTCGTTATTGTAATTGTTTTTATGAAAAGAGCTCAGAACTGTCATCATTCCCCAAAGCACATAGAGCTGGAAGAATGACACAAAGAGAGTGAAAAAAAGAGGGAAACAAAGTTCATTTTAGGTCAACATGGAAGATACATTATAGTCTCAATGCTTTGCATCATCCCCAAAAGGAAAACACAAGTGAAAAGAAAAAAAAAGGTGATAGAGAAGGAAAAATATTTTGGGTCAACATGATGGAGACATATCAATCTCGATGCCTTGCGTCATCCCTAAAAGGAAAAACACAAGAAAAAAGATAAAGTAAAAAGGAAAAGGGACCAATTGGGTCAACATGGAAGATACATATGGCATCTCAATGCTTTGTGTCATCCCCAAAAGGAGAACAAAAAACAAAAAGTGAAACATGCAATGTACGATATATAGAAGAATAGAGGTACAAATAGAATAATTGTACAAAGAGAGAAAACATCAAACACACGATATGGGGAACACAATGCACATGTAAAATCAAACCAAAATAAAAAGAAAAAGGAAAATAAATGAAAAATGGCTAGTAAGGTGAATGCAAGTCAACCATCTAACAAGTCATCTGCCTCCCAATCATGTTCATTGTATTACAAGGGTGGTTGACTATCCAAAGGAAGAATTGAAAGTGCCAAACTAGGAGATGTACTAGGTTCCTTACTTGGCTGAGAATATTTATCATTTAAGCTCACAGTAGATGAAAATAAAGAGTTTAGATCATTATGCACTTCTTCATCTATTTTTTCCATCTCCTCCTCCTCCTCATCAAAATTGATTATGAAAGGAGCACGAAGGGTTATTTCCAAGGAAGGATGTATTACAAGTTGTGGCTATTTGATTCATTTATTTTGTTGTGATGGTTGAACTGTGCTATGTTTTGGTGGGTCTAGGGAAAGAGGGTGGTCATCAATTGCTTTGGTCAAAGGTGGGGATTAGTTTTGTTTATTTTCTTCTATTCAAGATTGATGAGCAAGGAGATGAAAATGACGCCTATGATCCCTAGCACTGTGGTTGCATTTAATTTAATTTTGAATTTGTTGAGGTGTAATAGTGGGTTGATTCATCATAGGTTCCTTTTCTTCTAGAGGGGGAAGAATGGAAGAAACTGAAGAGGATGGTTCAACCACTTTTTTTGTAGCTTTATACACTTGTTTTATGCAAATAGGTATGACAAAATTAGTTTCATTTTCTCTTGGTCATTTAAATGATGGTAGGGAAGTGTCTAATGGTGGTTGTTCATGAGGTTGTATGGTTTGTTCGATGTAAGACTTAGGTTGAAGCATGGTTTCATCTATGATAGGGGGAGTGGGAGTGGATGACGACATGTTATGAAGAGACAACTTAGCTATGCATTTGGCTTTGAAATTTTGATAAGTTATGAAAAAATAAAATATTTATAGGGGTGATGGGTTCCATAGGTGTTGGCCAAAAGGATTCTAAGGAAAAAATACCTTTAGAAGACAATGGAATAAAGCAACTATGGTGTATGGTAAATATTTCATTTCCATGTGGAAAATTCAAACACTTGTGAACAATTGAAGGGACCTCTTTCATTGAGTGAAGCCAAGGGTGGCCCAGCTGCAAATGAAATTGATTCAATTGTGGAATAATTGAAAATGTTAACTCCAAAGTTTTGGGTCCTATTTGTAAGGGAAGTATGATAAATCCAATCATATGGCATGCAAAACTAATATGTGTTTTAATCCATGCTGTTGCTTTATTATAGTCATCTTGATATAGCTCATGTAATACTAAAAAGCTTTTTGTGATCACATTCTCACATAGGAAGAATATATTAATATCCCATTTGTGGGCTTATCATAGATTCTATTGACTATGTTAAGAAGACCATTAGGAATTTTTTGAAGCATATCTTTAGAAGAAAACTTGATTTTGAGAGTTTTGTTAGTTGGGCCTTTACAAGGGATAATGTCTATCATACCCAAAAGTTCATCCATAGGATTAGCTTGGGTAACATTTGGAGTTATATCATGTTGTTCATTATTTGTATCAATGTTCATGACTTGAGGGTTTGAAGGCTCACTAGCCTTAACAAATGAAACATTGTGCTTAGGCATGGGATTGGTAAATATTTTTAAATTTTGGTTAGGGGGTGCAATGGACTTATTGCCTTGATCATTAACACCCACAATGGAAAAACGACCCAAATAAATGAGGTCTTGAACTAAGTGTTTGAGATGCTTACATTGTTTGATGTCATGGCCATTTTGGTGATGAAAAAGGCAATCAACATTAGATTTAAAGGTGGGTGGTAAAGGTTTATTGGTATCAAGCGGTTTTACTGTAGGCAAGGTGATCATTTGTTGTCGAAGAAATTGGTTCATTGTATTATGGAGGGTATCAAGTAAGGGAGTAAATTGTCTCTTTGGGTCCCCATAGGTATAAGGTATGGCTGCTTTAACAACTGCCAGTTGATTTGGAATAGGTTGGGTTTACAATTATGGTTGAGGAGGTGGATTGAACTGTAAAAGGCCTCTATTTGGTTTGTGAAATTTTTGTGTGTTTTTTTAATTGTTTTGCTCAAACTTCTCAGCTCGGTTAGAAGTGGATTTTGAATCATGACTTGAAATCAAGTTATGATATTCATACAGGGTTGTGCATAAGTTCATGAATGAAGGAAATTTCATCATAGATAACTTATCCTGAAGATTTGTATGCAAGTTTTTGATAAAAATCTTCTATAGATGTGAAATGGGAATTTTGAAATCCACTTGAGCATACAATGACTGATAACATGAAATCAAATCAATGAATTTCTCATTGGAATTTTGTCTACAGTGTATTAGGTTAGCCATTTTCTTTTTAGGGGTCATATGAACTTGGAAGTGACTTACAAAGGCATCCACAAGCTAATTAAATGATCAGATGGAATGATTGGGAAAGTTGGAGAATCACTCCAATACAATATCTTTTAGGGTCCTAGGAAAAAGTTTAGCTAAGAGTTTATCATCAAGGAAAAAATCACTACCTAAAGTTGTATAAGCATTGGCATGGTTAATAGGGTCTTCTTTACCTCTGTATTTCTCAAACCTAGGCATTTATATCCCTTGTGGAATCTATGTGTGTAAGATTTCTAAGAATAAGGGGCTACTACGAACATGATATGTGGGTGGAGCGGTTTGACCTTGGCTAATGGGGGAAATTTTTTGTTGCATGGATGAAACAATATTAAGGAGCTATGTAATGATGGGGTCAGGGTAATTGGTATGAGGTGGAAGAGAAAATGGTGATGGAGTGTATGTAATGTGAGGGGAAGTGAAAGGAACACTAAGAGGGGTGAAGGTGGTAGAGGGGACTTGAAATGCCACAAGAGAACTGGGAATGTTAATTGGAATTGTGAAAGAAGAAGCCACATGACTAAACTATTTCATAGTTGTTGTAACCTGAGGAGTGGTATATGTGGGTATGGATGTTATAGTTGAAGGGGGAGAAATATGACGTCCTCCTTGGCTTGCAACTATGTTTGCAGATTGGGAAGTGGAAGAGGCATTTTTATTGTAAATATAAACAATTATTTTCATAACTTGTAATCCATCATCACTTTCAATCAAATGATGAAGGTTTTCTATCACGGGTATGGCAGTGGTGGAAATTTTTTCAAGGGACAAGTCTTGTTGTAAGTGTACAAAATCCTCATGAATATTAATGACCTTTTCTTGTGGGATGATTTTTTTTGTGTGTCAACATTCATTGGATGGAAAGGTGAAGGCACAGAAGTGGTATTGTCCATTCCTAATGCACTATTGTCCAGACTAGGAGTAGGAGCTCTTGAGATCCCAAGGTCCACAACGAAAGTGCTATCACAGGAAGCCATGAGTCTAGAACTTTGTCTCACTAAAGTATTATCAATGGGGCAAAAAACACTCATACAAGTACCACAAAAGATAGGGTGAATTAAAAGGAAAGGTAATTTAGGAGTTCAAAATGAAAAGAACATAAATTCTACAAATTGAAATAGAGAACAAATACCATATAACAAAAATGCAGGAAATACCTAGGAAAGGTCTGAAAATGCAATTTGAAATGTGCAGGTGGACCAATTTTCCCAGGGTGGCGAATGAATCCCAGTATGAGAATTTTTTGTGTTTTCAAAAAAATTAATGTGATTCTAAGGATTTTTAGATGCCAATTAAGAATGTCGATACAAATTTTCAATTTTTTCAATGATAGGTAATGCAAAAATGATATCTAAATGAGTCTTTCACTAATGCAAATTAAGAAACCCTAGGATGCAAAAAAAAATCAATATCCTAATTGAGTGTTGATGCAATGAAGTTTGATATGCAAGATGCAATTGAAATAAAAAATGTAAAACATTCAATATTTTGGTTCACCAAAATGAACTATAGATTTTTGGCACGACAAGACTCTCTAACTCTTCTAGGGTTTCACACCTAAAAGGAGAGAGGTAGGCCAAAAATACTAGCTTGGTTAACTCAAATTATGCAATGTATGATGTTATTTGAAATAAATGGAATGAATTAAATGCAATTCAGTGATCTATATGTCTGATTATGTGTGCAAAACCTAAGATTTATGTAATTTTTGAAAACACAATGATGTTTGTAAATAATGAACTATGAATGAACAAATGTAAAATAGGATAGAAAGAGGCTGAAACAAAGTGCACCTAGGTAGAAAATGGAGAATTGGAATATTTTGAATGTTATCTAAAAACACATAAAATCACCAGTGGGACTCCTTCGCCACTGATGGCGAATCAGTCCTGCTTCTGATGAAAACTGCTGAAAACATGTTTTTGATTGTCGGGATCTAGAATCTGAAAAAAAATTAGATTTCTAGCCTTAAGGTGGCACTCATTCACCACTGATGGTGAATCAATCCTCTCCCAAAATTTTGAGAAATCAAGGGACAATTTTGTAGCACCAAATTTGAGGTTTTCTTCCTATTAGGTTGTCGAGGTCAAATATATAGAATGTCTTCTCCAATCTTGAAATAAGATGTTGTTGAATTGAAACAATTTTTTGACTTGTTGACCACTCTTCAACACCTAAATGCTTGTCAAATCTACATACAAAAGTATACAAACACACATGCAAGAGGAAAAAAAATGGTTAAGGGTTAGGTTATAGGGATTTGTCTTGGTCAAATCCCACTTTGGCAATCAAAACCTTAATGAGATAATGGAATGAAAGAGAATGATAAAAAAATAGTGCATTCAAATGCTATCAACTTACCAAACCCTTGTTGAAGAAAATCTGAACATATGTCAATGACTGCTCTTTAAATGCTTGATTCAGGCTTGATTATAGGATGCAAAGTGCTCAAATGCTAGTTGAATGCTTGAATGAGTTAGAAAATTGTAAGAGATGTAAAATGGGGATAGAAACACTTATTTATACATTCTTGTGCCTTAGTAACTCATTGATACCTAATCACATGTTGGCATCAAGTAATTTTGAACAAAAACCGGAAAGAAAATTTGAAATATTTTGAATTTAGAGCCAAGAGGGACTCATTCGCCAACCATGGAGAATGGGTCCCACCTTAGGCTTGAAAGTGGGTGTCATAAATTATGTCACATTTAGTGTTATTTTTTGGGTTTATATCCAAAAATACACTTAATTAAGTCGTGTAAGGGCATAAATAGGTCAAATAAAGCATAATAAGGGTGTAAATAGTGAAAAAAAGCCTAGAAAAGCATGAAATCTTGTTACAAGACTTTACAACACTTAAAAATAGGACTTGATAAGTGATGAAAAGATGATTTTTAGGTGAATTGTAGTGAAGAGAATCTAGAAAAGTGTAGAATTTTTTAACAACACTTCACACCACCTTCACAAGACGTCATATTTTAAATTTTATGAACTTAAATGTGCATATTCAAGCCACATTACATAAATGGACCAAATATTGTGAAGCAAGGCCTAAAAGACTAATAAAATGACAAGGGACCATTTTTCTATGGCACAAGACAAAACAACACTTATTCACTCAAGAAAAAACCCTTGAGATTTCTATGCAAAGGAGATTGAAATCTGACAAAGGGAGAGCTCTAGGTAAATGATAACAACAAACTAGGGTTCACCTCCAAGTGTAAACTTGGAAAATGCAAGATATTTGAAAACATAGTGTGATATGAAAACAAAGGAAAAATGCTCTAGAAATGTAAAAAAATAGAACAAAAGGGTGAGAATTCAAATGGTGTGCACCTAGGAACCTTGAAGAGGCTAGGAATAGCTCTAAAATTCTAGAAATCTAGACTTTGTATGCCACTAGAACTCATTTGCTAACCTAGGTGAATCAGTTCTAAATCCTATTTTTTGCACAAGAGCCCATTTCTAGAAAAAAGGGTATTGAAATCTATAGATAGATTTGAAAGATAGTAGTAGTGAGACTCATTTGCCACTAGTAGTGAATTAGTTTAGTTCCACTTTTCTAAAAATTGAAAGTTCTGATATGCACTTTAACACTTGCCCTTTCCTTACAGTATGAGTCTTGGGTTCAAATTTATGAAAAACACCCACAAAATAGAATTCAAAAGAATTTTCTAGTGGGGGGTTTCCCTCAGTCAAACCCCTAGTTTGGTAATTAAACCTTGAAAGAAATCATGAAATGTGCATAAAAACCCTAGCCTTAAGTGTTTTAAAGACTAGGAAATCTAAGCTATGATGCAATCCTATTCTAATATGCAAGAATATGATGCAACAATAGAAATGAAAATATGAATAACTAACTTGTGATGATCTCCAATCACCCCAAGTGAACTCTAATGATGATAGCACCTTTCTTAGGCTGAGTGGAGAATGACAGTGGAAGATGGAATCACTTAGGAAACAAGTCTTTAGGATTGGCTTGATGGCTAGTTGCATCTCCCAATCCTAGAATCCATCATGTCTCACCATAGGAATCTAGGATCAACCTTTAATAATGCTAGATATTTGATAGAAACTAAGTTTGAAGACCTACAAAAATACTTTAATGTTGCCCCAATGCTTCAACTTTACTTAACTTTGGAATTAGAATGCTCTTGTGAAAGACTCTTAATGCTTGATATTTGCTCAAAGTGCTTGAATTATGCTTGCCTCCCTTGAAAAATGACTTAGAAGCTTGCTTTAATATGTATTGATACCTAATTGACCATTATTTTGATCTTAAAGGCCAACATTTACCATAAATATGATTTGAATTACTGAATTCCTGCTCGAATTTGAAAAATACCTAAAATGGGAATCATTCACCACACTTGGGGAATGGGTTCCACCTAAGCGAACTCATTCGCCCAAGCTGGAAAATGAATCCAACCTTAGATGTTTGAGGTGGGTTTTCATTTTTTTTGGAGATTTGAATGTCTTAATGTGATCTTATATGATTTTTGAGTGAAATGAGCCTCGAGATCCAAAATAATGGGTCCTAGGGGCCTATAAAAGGTGATTTTTAAAAGGAGGAAAAAGAAAGGGTGCCAAAATGGGTCCAAATTAAGTGTGAAATTGCCTCATTCTTCAAGAAGGCACAATTTTTTACACTATATTTAGCCCCCACTTTAGCCCCCATATGACTCTACATGCATATTTAAGCTAAAGGAATCCAATAATAACTTTTGTTTCATGAAAGGATACACATGTAAGTTCAATCATGATACAGTAGAATGAAGCCCCCACTATAGTCCTCTTTAAAACCATAATGTTAATAACTGCATCCTGCAACATGAAACTGTTAGTTGTCCAAAATCCTCTTACTAGTCCTCTAACTAGAAGTCACATTTGAGGGTAGATGTATACCCCCCCTTGATTCCACTTTCTTTATGAAGTTGGAATCAAGGTAGCAATCTTGCCATGTCAAATGGGGTAAGTCATACCATGCCACATAATGATAGACAATTGATGATTCCAGGAGGAGAATCATGATTTCAATGCAACAAACGACATCAAAAATGAAGTTCACTAGCACCCATTATGTTAACTTGAATGAAAGAGCACTTTTATAACCCTAATATAGTAAAAACTCTAGTTTTAACATACATAAGAGTAAAAAGGGAAGTAAATTCTTAATTGTCTTTACCTTTTTGTGACTTTAGATCAATTGAAGAATAGTGAAAGATGTTGAGTAGATGAGACTATAGGCCTATGAGACTAGATGTGCTACAGGACCAGGTCGCACATGACGAATGTCATCATGAGGTGAGTTGATTCTACTACCCTCACTGTGTCTTTGTGTAGTTATTTTATGAATTTTGTATATTTATAGGTTAATTTAGGGCCCTGGAAAGAATTTTAAAAAGTTTCCCCTTTTTTCATGAAGTGTCCCATTGTTTCGCAAAATGTCCCTTTTGTGTGTGAAGTGTCCCATTTTTTCACATATTGTCCCAAAATGGGTCTAAGGTGTTTAGGGCCTTTAGGAAAGCACACTAGAGTAACTTTATTACAATTTTATGATGATTCATGTAGAAATTGAGTATTTTAGACTGCTTAAATAGGACATATTTTTTCTTTATTGATAGGTACCCACCCATTCACATAAGTGTTTGGGTTGCAGATAGCTTAGCTTTCTCAGAGACTTAGCCCCCACACTTTCAACAGAGGACACAAAGCTATTAAAAGATGTAGGGATATATTAGGTTTACCTCATGCCCCCCATGAGGTACCATGATGTGATGTTCATGGCTCTAGTCGAGTGCTAGGATTTTGACACATGTACATTCCACCTTCCTATTACTGAGATGAAAATCACCCTAGAGGATGCCCATCGCATACTCCAAGTTCCTATTCGGGGTGAGTGGGTACACTTTCAAGGAGATTGGACATTCCACAAGAAGAAGGCTAACATGTAGTATTTTCTAAATGGACCAGTGCATAATGAGTGAGTGAGGGCACAAATTTATTTACCGATGCTATATTCACAAGCCCCATTAGTTAGACAGATTATGATGCACACAGTTGCACTAGTACTCATCCCTAATGGATGGGTGTGCAACTAGAGGGAGGATTGGTACACTTGATATGAGGGATGGTAGAGCATAGGATAACATATGCCTAGGGGAACTATATCCTAGTGCACTTATACTATGATCTTGGATAGTTTGTGTTTCAAGAGGTGGATAGCATGGTACATTGCACACTTCTATAGGTTTGGTGCCTTGAGCATATCACTTGTACCAAATGTACTGGCTTCCTATGTTTGAAAGCTATGGGGTATCCTCGGGTCTTCAACTATCCTCTGTGGGTTGACCAATTGGAGGAGGATGATATCTTTTGGAAACCATATTAGCTTACATTTTAGTGGCCAAATCTCACTTGATAAATGAGGAGATTATAGCTGGATAGATTTTTGATTGGATGACACAATTATGTAGTATGTCCCTTTTACTATAATTAGGTTGCACAATATTTTGGGCAGTTCCAAACACCACTAAGGGCACAAACCTTCTTCAAGAGGTCAATGCAGAGTGTCCAGAGACCTAGTGATACAATACAATTCACTATCGAAAATTTTTTCTACAATGACTTCGAGTACTTAGATCACGATATACCTCCATTCTTTGATGCTAATGATGTTGGTGCTACAGATGAGTATGAGGAGTGGTGAATAGTATCATGAGCAGCTCCCATATTTACCATGGATGAGCCTATAGGAGATGCAATACCATTTTTAGATGAGGGAGATGATATAGAGGATAGGGCCAAAGAGACATGGTAGAAGGCTACATACATATTTACAAATGTCATAGATGAGGATTATGATGAGGATGTAGATCCTGATTATGATGTTCAAGATAGAGGAGATGAGGAGGACCAGGAGGATGACAAAGAATAGGAGCCACCCACGAGTGAGGGTGATGATGCAGTAGCTGAGGATTGAGCACCACATGAGTGGGGAGAGCCCTCATCCATTAATATGACTAGATCACAAGAAACGGTCATAGCATGCATCACTACCCATGGTCATGGAGGGGCTAGCACATCTTCCATGCCCCCTACATATTTTATTTATGCATGTGATTTGTGTTTATGTTTATGCTTTAGGTATATATATGTCATGATGTGTACTAATTATTTATTGTTTCTATCTTGTAGGAGCTATGAGATATTTATGGGATCTCTATTGATAGGTAGCTATAGAGATAGTGACCTCATCAGTCAACGAGGAGGTCACAGACTCAGACTGCGTGCCCCCACCTATTGTAGATCAAGATCCAAATTCACTCAGTCCATTTGCAAGACTACGAGTGGCATATGAGAGTTTGAGGAGGCAAGTCTATAGAGCCAATGCCACATTAGAGGCATAGTCATCCCAAGCCCTAGTAGAGTTCAAGAGACTAGAGTCAGAGGTAGCCAGGCTATAGGTAGAGATAGATCAGATAGAAAGAGCACATTGGGAGGCCCTAGGAAATATATGGAGCTTAGAGTTTTATCTCAGACTCGGTGGATTACAATCACAATTGTATATCACCATCTCCTGATGTACCACCACTAGAGTGAAACAAGTACCTGATCCTAAGGGATCTAGTAGCCATAGACCTTAGTGATATTGTATATATTGATGACATGTACATAAAACTTATATATATATATATATATATATATATATATATGAAAATATGATGTTTTAGTAATTAATTTTATGTGTTAAATGACAATGTGATTAATTAATTAACCTTTGTAAGATTATTTAATGAATTTCTTCATGAATTAACATGCTTTATGTGATCTAATTAAAACTTATTATAGTTTCTCTTAGATGCAATAGTGTAATTAAGTATGTTATGCTAAATTAAATGCACCTATGATCTAACTAAAGAACATTAAATGCATATAAGGATCTATTCTAACATAATATAGAGGATGAATTTGAATAGTATGAAACCTAAAGTAATTATACAAAAATTACTTACATAATCACCTTAGTGTTCAAGAGATATGACTAAGTGTTTTTCAAGAATGAAGCAATGTGAAAGCATATAAGATATGATCTAGTAGCTCTAACAACATTTCTTTATCATTCATACTATTCAAGAGGATTAAAGATAATACCGACATAGATGCACATAATTGATAGGGTCTTTGAGAGGTATGCCATCCATTTTTGTTAATGTGTATGCACCAGATCCATAGTTTTCTTTAATTACATAGGGTCCTAACCAATTAGGACTGAATTTTCTTTTTTCGGTTGGGTTAGCATTGGCGTTTCATTGATTTTCATATAGGACTAAGTCACCTTTATTGAATACATGAGGGATGACATGATCACTATTATTATGTTGTAATTACTTAGCATAATCTTGAAGGTACTCAAGAACATTAATGTGTTGTTCATCAAGCATCTCAAGCTGATACAATCATTTTTTTTGTAAGTTTCATCATTGATGAGTCCTTGAAGAGTGATCTGTAACATGCAGATTTCTAACTCCAAGGGAATAATCACCTCAACACCATAGACAAGGTTATAAGGATTTTTTCTAGTAGATGTTCTAATGCTAGTGTGGTAAGCCCATAATGCATACATCAATTGTGTATGCCAATCCTTGTTATGTTTATTTACTATTTTTTTGAGGATCTATTCGAGGGTCTTATTAGTTTCATCTACTTTTCCATTAGATTGTGGGTAGTAAGGTGTTGTAAAGTGATGTTGGATATTAAAGGTATTAAGGAATTTCTTCACATTGTTGTTTTTGAATGGTGTCTTGTTATCTGAAACTATTGCAAAAGAAAGTCTAAAGTGAGCAATAATGTGTTCCAATATGAAATGACATATTACATTAGCAGTTGTGGATTGAAGAGGAATATCTTCTACCCATTTTGTGAAATAATTCATTGTTGTGATTATAAACATATGTCCAATAGATGAAGGTGGTGATATTTTTTTGATCAAATCCAATTTCCAAACTGAGAATGACCAAATAGGAATTTGGGCATGGAGCTTAGAAATAGGAGCATGAATCAAATTGCTATGTTCTTGAAATTTGTGACATCTCTTAACATATGCAAAGAAATCATTTTTCATATGTCTCGAATAATATCCCATGTGAATGAGTTTTTGCACTAAATATTTTCCTCCAAAATGACCTCCATAGGCATCTGCATGTGCCTCTTCAAGTGCTATGGGGATTTCAAATTCGTTAAGGAATTGAAACAAAATGTTGTTAAAGGATTGTCTATATAACACATCGGCAAGGATGATGTACTTGGTTGCTATTTTTCATAAGCAACGTCAGGTGTTTTTGGTTGTGGGCTCAAGAATAGTACCATCTTTCAAATAGTTGAACATTGTATCATACTATTCACTTGATTCATTCTTGGTTGTTTCGAATACCTCCTCAAGTTTGTCGTCAATGGATGGTTTCATGATTCAATGAACAATAAATGTGAACTCTTTCAAAGGGTCTTGAGGTGAGACAAGAGAAGCTGCACTTGCCATTGCATCCACATGCCGATTATCTTTTTGTAGAACATTGTCAATTATTAATGACTCAATTTTTGAAGAAGTTCAAAGTGAGGTGTTTATATTTTGATAACCTATCATGCTTTGTTTGATATGTTCCATTTATTTGTTTGATTACTAATTGTGAATCACCCAAGATTAAAGTGGCACGTAGCCCAACAATCAACACTTCATACTCAATAGTTTTGTCTATACATAAGAAGTTTAACCAATATGACATTGGAATGGGTTTTCCTTCGGGTGAGACTAGTATGACTCTAGTGCCAGAGACCGTTCTACACTTAGATCCATGAAAATATAACTCCCATCTATTAGCTTCAATTTTCAACACATTATCATCAGGAAAAGAGTCGTTACAAGGTAATTCCAAAGGTGAAGGAGTGTCAGCCAACTGGTCGTTCAAGTCTTGACCCTTAATTGATTTTTGTGAAGAAAAATTCATGTCAAATGCAGTCAACAACATCACCCATTTAGCTAGACGTCTTGATAAATCTATTTTATTGAAAAGATGTTTAAGAGGGTCAAATTTGGTCATTACTTGTATTTTAGCATTTAGTAAATAATGTTGCAACTTACTAGTAGTGAATACAAGGTCCAAACACTTTTTTTTGCTTGTTGTGTATTATTTTTCATAGTCTATCATGGTTTAATTGATGTAATAGACTAGGTGCTCTTTACCTCTTTCGTCTTGTTGAGCCAACAATGCTGAAAGAGCATGGGCTAATGCAACTGTATAAAGCATGAACAATTTATTTTGCATAGCGGGTTGTAAAACAGGTGGAGTTACAAGGTATTCCTTCAAGTTCTCGAAATCCTATTTGCAATCATCATTCCAATCGAAGTGGATGTCCTTTTTTAGGAGATGTATAAATGGTAATGTTCGATCAACCAAAGATGCAACAAAATGATGGATGGCTTGAATTCATCCTTGTAATGTGCATAACTGAGAAATATTTTTAGGAAGTGGCATGTTGACAATCTCATCAATATTATCTGTATCCACCTCAATGCCTCTATGAGATATGATAAACCCTAAAAAATTTCCACTATCTACACTAAAGACACATTTTTTTGGATTCAATTGCTTGTTGTATTTTTGCATCCACTCAAATATTTTTTGAAGGACATGTACATTTTCTTGTCTTGTTAATGATTTGGAAAGAGTGTCATGAACATAATCTTCCAAAATTTTATGTATGTAATCATGAAATATCAATGTCATAGCTCATTGATATGTTTTTCCCACATTCTTTAATCCAAAAGGCATCATAACCCAACAAAATGTTCCCCAAACAATTGTAAATGCCATTTTGTACTTATCTTGAGGGTTGATGAAAATTTGGTTATATACAAAAAATCCGTCCATTAATGACAACAAAGAATGTCTGGCAGTCAAATCCACTATCATATCTATATTAGGAAGGGAAAATTCATCTTTTAAATATGCTTTATTTAGATCACGAAAATTTGTACACATCCTAATATGATTGTCAAGTTTTTGCAACTGCAACAATGTTTGAGATCCATGGAGAATAATCTATAGGTCTTATGAAACCAACATCAAGGAGTTTTTCAAGTTCACCCTTAATAGGAAAAGCTCTTTTAGAATTCATCTTTCACATATTTTGTTGAATGGGCTTGGAATTTTCAACAAGGATAATGTTGTGTCACTATCTCCAGATCAATTTCTGACATGTCTGAATATTTCCAAGCAAAAATTTTGGGAAAGTCATGGAGTAAGGTTCCAAAATCCTCTTGTTCTTCATCATCAAGGCACTTCCCTATCTTAATGAATTTTTATTTTTTAGTTATATCCATTGGTATATCAATTTTTTCCCCTAAAGGAAGTTCATTTGACTTTGGAAATTCATGTTTGTATTTTTCTGCACTTATATCATTCTCATTACTTTCATCCTCTATTACTTTGCTTGGTGCTGATCGTAGCATATGTAACCTTTGTCTTAGGAGAAGTAGATGGTATATAGTAAACTCCTAACATTTTTTTCAAGGTTTCATCATCATCAAATTTTTCCCATGATGGTAGTAATCCATGTTGAGCAATTTAGGATGTTTCATAGTGAGTTTAATCTTTAGCTTGCACATGATAGTATTGATGTTTAATGATGGTTTCTTCATTGCTTCTGTAATTTTAGAAATATACCAAACCAGTTTTCATCTCTTGTGTATTAGGTTCTATAGGGAACCAAATTCCGTGTTCTTTCTTTCCACATACTTTACTGCTATAATCCAATTGTTTCACAAGTTCATAACCTCTGCCATAAATTTTTTTTATTTCTTTCGGGTTCAATGGTGTTGGTAGTCTACTTCATCAAAGTTTTTTGTATAACTTGTATCCTCTTCAAGAGTAGATGAGTTAGGTGTTTGTGAGTGTTCTTATAAATTTTTAGTTGACATGACCTTTGGATTTTTTATTTTCCTCTTCTTTTCCTATAATTATGTATTCTCCCATAAATGAGGTGTGAATTCCAAAGAGCCCCAATCATCGTCTAACCATTTTGACACTGTTTCCATTTCTTTCTTGTCCTCTTGTAATTTTTTTATGTTGGATGTTGGAATTAATGTGCTCAAAGGAATTGTTGTTCCTTTTTCAACTTGTAAGCAACTTTCAGGCTCGGGGTCCATTTCAACTTGGTATACCTTGTTGTCATAGTCATACTTCATAATGCGATGAAGATTTAAAACCACAACATGCATCTCATGAATCCATGGTATTCCCAAAAGAAGATTGTATGAAAGGTCATGAGGCATGACATGAATATGAGTTTGTAAGGTGGCATGTTCGACTGTAATAGGTAAAGTAATCACACCGAGCGGTTTCCTTCCTACATTGTCGAATCCTCGAATTGATAAAGAGTCAAGTTGCATTGTTGATTTTTCAACTCACAACTTATCTAAGAGCTTCACACTACAAACATTAAGGGCTAAACCATTATCAACCATGGTCTTTTTGATTCCTATTTTATGAAATTGAGCTATTATCATAATGGCTTCATTTTTTTGTCATAATTCCAAAGGGGGCAACTCATGTTGATGAAATGTGATGTCTACATTAATTGTATTCATTCCTTGTATGATAGCTGCCACATCATTTACATTCATTCCAGGAGGAACCACTACTTTTTGTAAGGTTTTTTGAAGCATACTATGATATTTTGGTGAGTTCTAAATTAAATCCCATAGGGATATCTTTGTAGGAGTATTCTTAAGTTTCTTAATGGGATTATACTCCTTTCCACTATGTGAAGTTAAACAAGGGGCACTAGGAATATGGGATTAGGAAATGGTAAGTGTGTTGAGGTTGGTTGTTGTGGTTGTGGATTATTTATAGTGTTTTATGTATGAGAAATAGTATTATGACTCGATTGCTACAATACATTAGTCTTAGCTGGATAGAGGATATACCCAGGTTTGTTTTTTAGGTTGTGGTTTATGCAAAGGTAGGTAAAGGATGAGTTGAGGTTGAATCACATTAATTTATTTTGTTTTTTGTTTATCATGACAAGCCTTAGTTGATGGTCTTTTCGATATGAAGTCCTCAAGGGCTTCATCTAACTTACCAAAGTCATCACTACTAAAAGGCTTGAGGGGTAGGTTAACTTCTCTTCATTTATGTTTTTCATGACAAGCCTTAGTGGATGTTCTTAGTGAGAGGAAGTCTTCAAGGGATTCATCTAACATGTATAATTCATCACTACTAAAAGGCTTGGATGATATGATTTTTCTAAATTTTAGCATTTTTTGAATTGCTTCTTTTGATGTTTTCAATTTTTTTTTTCATTTTCTAATGAATCTGATCAAAGTGAACTAGGAATAAATGCTAAAAATGAAAATTACAATAATTTAATGCTATCCATAATTACCATGAATGTAAATGATGTTATTTCTAATGATTTCAATGTAACAACAAGTAACTACACTAAAAAAAAAGTAACAAAGAAAAATTGAAGCTTCAAAACTAGGAATTTAATTCTGTAAACACCAATACAAATTTTGCACTTAGACTGATTCACCCAAGGTGGCGAATGAGTCCTAGTAGGGATTCTTTCAGAATTTTCATTTTTTTTTATTGATTTTTATGTTTTTTGTGTTGTATGGCCTAGATGTAGGATGCAAATGCAAATTTTCAATGATTTTATATAAAAATATATGCACAAATGCAAGCTAAATGAACTTTTTACTAATGCAAAGTTTGAAACCCTAGAATGAAAATTAAACAATACATAACCTAATGCAATGTTATTGCACTTTAAATTTATGATGTAAATGCACTCCTAATTAGAAATATAATGCTCAATATGCAGGTTCACCAAAATGAATAAAATTATTTTGGGTCTCTCTTTTGCTTCTAGGGTTCTAGACCTAAAATGAGAGAGACAAAACAACTTCACTCAAGAACAAACCCTTGAGATTTCAATGCAAAGGAGATTGAAATCTGACAAAGGGTAACAAAAAATGAGGGTTCACCACCAAGTGTAAACTTGGAAAATGCAAGATGTTTGAAAACATATCTTTTGCTTCTAAGGTTCTGGACCTAAAAGGAGAGAGACAAAACAACACTTATTCACTCAAGAACAAACCCTTGAGATTTCAATGCAAAGGAGATTGAAATCTAACAAAGGGAGAGTTATAGGGAAAGGATAACAACAAATGAGGGTTCACAACCAAGTGTAAACTTGGAAAATGCAAGATGCTTGAAAACATAGTGTGATATGCAAACAAAGGAAAAATTCCTAAGAAATGCAACAAAAATGGAACAAAAGGGTGAGAATGCAAATGGTGTGAACCTAGAAACCTTGAGGATGCTAGGAATAGCTCTAAAATTCTAGAAATCTAGACTTTTTATGCCACTAGGACTCATTCACCAACCTAGGTGAATCAGTCCTAGATCCTATTTTTCTACATGGGAGCCCATTTCTAGAAAAATGGTATCAAAATCTACAAATAGAATTGACAAAAAATAGTAGACTCATTCACCACTATTGGTGAATTAGTCCAGTTCCACTTTTCTAAAAATTGGAAGTTTTGATCTACACTTTAACACTTGCCCATTTCTTTTAGTCTGAGTCTCAGGACTGAATTTGTGAAAAACACTTGCAAAATGAAATTCAAAGGGATTTTCTAATGGGTGGTTTTCCTCACTCAAACCCCAATTTTGGTAATTAAACCTTGATAGAAATGAAGAAATGTGCATAAAAACCCTATCCTTAAGTGTGTTAAATACTAGGAAATATAAGTTATGATGCAATCATATTCTAATATGCAACAATATGATGCAACAATGGAAATGCAAAGATGAATAACTCACTAGTGATGATGTCCAATCACTCCAAGTGAACTATAATTATGCTTACGCCTTCCTTAGGATGAGTGTAGAGTGAAAATGGAAGATGTAATCACTTAGGAAAAAAGTCTTTAGGATTGGCTTGATGGCTAGTTGCATCTCCCCATCCTAGAATCCATCATGATTCACCATAGGCATCCATGATCAACCTTTAACAATGCTAGATATTTGATAGAAATTGATCTTGAAGACTTGCAAAAATGCTTTGATGCTACCCCAATGCTTCAACTCTTTTTACTTTTAGAATTAGAATGCTCCTATAAAAGACTCTTAATGCTTGATATTTTCTCAAAGTGCTTGAATTATGCTTGCCTCACTTGAAAAATGACTTTGAAGCTTTCTTTTATAGGAATTGACACCTAATTGATTATTATTTTGATCTCAAATTCCAACATTTACCAAAAAAGTGATTTGAATGAATGAATTCTCGCTCAAATTTGAAAAATACATCAAATGGAACTCATTCACCACACTTGGTGAATGGGTCCCACCTAAGGGGACTCATCCACCCAAGGTGGCGAATGAGTCCCACCTTAGATGTTTGAGGTGGGTTTTTAGAGTTCTTAGGGATTTGAATTTTTTTATGTGATCTTATATGATTTTAGTGTGAAATGAGCCTCGAGATAAGAAATAATGGGTCCTAGAGGCCTATAAAAGGTGATTGTTAAAAGGAGAGAAAAAGCAAGGATGCTAAAATGGGTCCAAATTAAGTGTGAAATTTCATCTTTCTTCAAGAGTGCACACTTTTTGACACTATAGTATGACACATGAGACCACCGCTAAGAGACGATAATTCATGAAATGAAGAGTCACACCTTAGGGGGTATCAAGAATAATACTACCACTAAGGGGACATAACATGTCTACTTGATTGGGAAAAGGGATCTGAGGTATAAATCACACTTATCCTAAATTTTGGAAGGATTAGAAGTGATATCAAATCCAATTGACTACCAACCTAGTAGGAAGAGTCAGAATGGTGGATCAAGGTTCTAATCCTTATTGAATGGTGATGTGTAGCGTTGAAAATTGTTACCTTTGACAATTTCACACTAGGTTTTTCTCCCCCCTATGTGCTTGGACCTAATTATGTATTAATTACATATTTTATAAAAATTCGTAGAAAATAAAACATAGGAAATCAAATTATGAATTTAATATTTTCCCCCAACACTTTTATATCCTAAAAAAATGGATGTAGTCTAGGGTGCACTTTGTCATAGACCACCTAATTTGGCCCCAATTTTGAATATGTCAGTGTCAGTAATTTATTATTTGAATCTCAAATTTCAATTATTGACCATCAACATTTTATTTTTGGGAAATTAGAAGAATTTCATATAAATACAAGTCATATTTATCATTCCAATTAGAAGGAGAGGTAGAAAATATATTGAGAAATTTGAAGATCCTAAAATTAGTCAAGGGTAGTCAAGGGAAGAATTAACAACATTATTGCAACACTTTCATCAAAAAATTTCAAGTTTTCCATACATCAAAATGAAGGAAGAAATTATGCTCAAGGATCTACTATGATCAATCATGCCAAATCATGAAGATGTATTGAGTAATCCTCTACATGCTAGTTGCAACACTTCATTATGTTTTATGAGATAACACTAAATCTTCTCCATCCTTCACAATTATTGTTGTCTCCTAATAACAAGATGAACTACAAAACTTCCTATAGGAAAAGGATTAATAATCAACCAATTTCTTAAAAATAGATCCCCTCAAGCTTTTCAATCTAAGTAATCACAAAAAAAGACATTTCTAGAACCTTAAACATGCAAGCACATGCAAGTACCATGAAAGCACATGCAAGTACCATGAAATATCATGCAAGTGCATGTAACTCACATGCAAGTACATGCAACTCACATGCAAGTACATGAAACTTGCATACATGTACATGCAAGAATATGCAAAACATGGAACTAAGCTCTAATACCAAATGAAAGGAAATGAAGAACTCAGAAAGACTTCTGAGAGCCACTATGAACCTTTTGTATCTTATGTTTATTTTGATACAAGCATATACTAATGTGCGAAAAAGAGGAAACAAATTTAGTTTAATTTCCATCACATCAACCCTTTAAGGAAAGATAATGTAGTTGGCAGATCTAGGAAAATTTTGCCAACATAACAACATATAAATTAACACTTCAAGAATGAGAAAGAATAAAGATAGACATGTAGTGATGGAAAATGTAGCCCTCTACATTTTTTAAATTCTTTAGGCCCTCCATGTTAAACAAAGCTTAATGTTTCCTTGATTTAGTGTTGCAGTGTGTTTAACACATTCACATTAGGTCTTGGACCCTTGTAAACTAAGTGGACCTAGTTGTGCCTTATTTATGGTGTTGTAAAGTTTACCCTTACACTTTCACACTAATCTAGGGTTTCATTAATTAATTGGACTTCTTTATGCCTTAATTGGCCTTATTTTGCATCCACAAGCCTTATTTAATGCATCTTTTCAAGATTAATCCTAACATTTACCAACATCCAATCATAATTATTGTGTTTTTGGATTGTATGGCATAGATTTAGTAATCTACGACTCATACGCCACCTTAGGTGTATGGGTCCCACCTAAGTTTCAAGGCCCCAATCTAGGTTTCACATAAATCTAAGCCTTCTTGAAAAATGTGTCCCAAAGCTTAGCCTAATGGGACTCATATGCCAAAAATGGTGTATGAGTCCTATTTAGCTTAGACCTAAATTAAATTCAAATTATTGGTGGGATTTTATTCTCTTAGATCTAATGTTGGCTTGTAGTGTTGTAATTTCAGGAAATTTGGAATAAACAAGTATAAATACAAGGTTATTTCACTCATGTTTCTCCTAGCAACTTAAGCATTCATGCATTATAGAAATTTTGAATTAACAAGAACATTTTAAGAGTCTTCAAAGGATATTTACAATCTTTTGAAAGCAAGCAAATTTGATGGCTTAGAGAAAAATTGTAGTGTTTGTGCAGGTCTTCTGGATTTCATTCAAGATCTAGAATTGTCAATGATTGATGATGGTTGCCTATAGTGAAACATGATGGATTCTAGGTTGGGGAGATGCTACTAGCCAT
Organism: Sequoia sempervirens; assembly: GCA_007258455.2. NCBI lineage: Eukaryota > Viridiplantae > Streptophyta > Pinopsida > Cupressales > Cupressaceae > Sequoia > Sequoia sempervirens. The sequence goes on from VDFB02109042.1 coordinate 31,920,052, forward strand.
CAAGCCAAGCCTAATGAATTATTTCCTAAGTGATTCCATCCTCCATTATCTCTCTAATTTCAGCCTAAAGGAAGGTACATGCATTATTATGGCTTATTAGGGTGATTAGAGATCTCCCAAAGCACATTAGAATAGAGTTGCATTGCATTTCATATTTCCTAATCTTAGATACACTTAAGATTAGGGTTTATATTCACATTTATTTTCAAGATCCATTGTTTCTATCAAGGTTTAGTTACCCAAATAGGGGTTTGACCAAGGTAAACCCCCTATAAGAAAATCAACACTATATTCTATTTTGTAAATCTTTTTACAATTTCAAATCTAGAAATTAGATCAGGAAGGAAGAGTAGAGATAGAAGAGTATTCAAACTTTGACCCCCCAAAACAGTTTGAGTAGGATTGATATGCCACTTCTAGTGTATGAGTCTCAATATAGGCATTTCTCTAGATTTTACGAGTTCCAGACTTGTCACTGCCATATTTTTGTTCTTGACCAAAAACCCTAATCTAGGACTAAATCGCCCAACCTGGCGTATGAGTCATAATGCACATTAAATTCAAAATTTTCAACATTTCAGACATTTATCCAAGCTTCTACATGTCTCTAGATGCACCTCTTTGTTTTCTTAGTTTACTATTTTATTTTGCATTCATTTCTAGGTCATTTACTCAAGTCTTACTCATCATTAGGTTTCACATGTTACTTGCCTTTCTAACCCCTAGCTTTTTTGGTGAACCCTTTTTAAGTCTCTAAACATACCCTAGGACACCATATTTCATATCTCTTTCCCCCATTCTATCATTGGATTGAGATATCTAAGGTATCCTTCAGTGAAACTTAAGTGAAATAGGCCCTAAACCCTAGTGTTCCATCTCCTAAAAGGTGGAGCACCCTATTTCTATTATTTCAAGATATAATAGAAAGAACAACAATATACATGGGAATACCATTTTGAGTAAAAAAGACCACACTCCAAAGAACCAACTCAATGTACTACTTTGTAACAAAAAAGTTACAATACACTTTTAGGCTCATAACCTCAACATAGAGATTACATCTTGTTCTTCTAGAGAAAATATGAAAGCATAAACCTAGAATAAAATTCTCCACAATGTAAATACATAAAAATTTCTCATGTCTATAAACCTATAACATAGTCACTGATGAATGCCATTTGTCATCTTCAAAGTCTTTGCATGCATGCAAACTAAAATGAAGAACACATGCACAAGTAGAAATTGTTCAATAAAGAAACCTTCCAATCATGCAATGACATGACCAACATGAAGAAACATGGAAGGCATCCAAATCAATATTTTATGTAAATATTGTCACCTTAACATACATGGAATCCCATTAAAGAAAATATAGCCACTTTCCTATTTTGAACTCCATTTTTAGTCAATTTGAGTGGTTGTCATAGTCTTGTTTTAGCAACCTTCCAAAATCCTACAGTAGTGATGGAAAATGTATCCCTTTACATTTTCTCACTTGTTTGGGCCCTTCTATCTTAAAATGGACTTAATTTTTCCTTAATTTAGTGTTGTAAAATTTATTTATTTACATCTTCACACTAAGTTTTGGGCCCTATTAATTAATTGAGCCTAAAGGGAAACCTAACAATATTGAATGCTTACACATTTCACTTTACCTTAAGCAATGTGTGTTCCAGAAATAGGGGCCTTAGACCCATTTTCCCATCACCCTAGGCTTTTGAACCACATTTTAAATTATGTTTTTGGTGGGATTTTAAATTTCTCTAAATGTATATTAAAATACCTAGTACATAAACAACAATATATGGCTATAAAAACTACTAAAAACTACTTATAAATGACTAAACATGGTCACGTGACCATTAGTAGTTTATTGCCAGTCATTTATAACATGAGTAGATTGATGAATAAACCATTTTTAATCAAATATCAATTGTTTTGATTAAGGAATTTGGTACTATATTAATTCATTTATTGTTGTAATTTGGTCACTTAGTGATTTTTTATTCACTGATATATTTAGTCATTGATTTAGTCATTTTTATTCACTGATTTCTATCCATTGTTAGTGTTGTTGGGACTGTAAAAAATTGATGTTTTTACATGTTCACTCTCATAAATTTCCAGATTGGTCTTACCTTGTGCACAATTTTTCCCTCTTCATGACATTTTGCTTGCATTTTTCCCTATTGCCCCTTTGAATCCATCGAGTTATGCATTTTTCGTGTCGTGGTCCATATCAGCATTGGTCTATCTTGGTCTCCCCGACCCATGTTGCTTGTGTTTTAACATTTGTTTGCTATAGGTGGTTGGTTGAACTTTTTCATTGTCACAGTGATCGGCATCCACATCTGGGTTCATATCGACATGAAGAAAGCAGGGTCTCCCCGATCCATTATGCATTGTATATTGATAAATGTCTGTGTTGCCTATCGGCAAGATGTTTCCTGTGTCACAGCAATTGAAGTTTATTCACTGGCAGCTATCAGCTGGACACTTCTTTTGTTTCAACAACAAAAAAGATTCATATCAGCATAAGTCATCCCATCGATATATGGTCATAGCGAATTTGTTGTGTCTTACTGATTAGCTCATATGGGCTTTCTTTGACAGAGCTTGTAGTTATCGACATTGTGTCTTAGCGAGGTCTTCTTGTCTTGCTGAACGGTGGTGGAAGGATACAACATATTGGCATCAGTTAAGGTCTGTGGCAGGAAGTCATAGTGGGGTATGTATGTCTCACCGACGGGTTACTAAAGGTTTCTATTGAACGACTTTCGGCGAGAGGTTTGTGTCATCTTGGTGAATAGGTGTGAGTTCGGGCTTTCGGTATAACTCTATAATCTACGGGACCTCTCATTGACATCATAAGGTCACAACGACATACATAAGATAGATGGACTCATTGGCAGGAGAAATCATAAGTCACGGTGACAGGTTTTGGTCGTGTGGACTTTTCGGTGAAACAAAGAACAATTTGCATAATGTCTCCCTAACTTTGAAAGTCATTGCAAAGCGGATGGAATGAAGGTTGCATCTCGGTGAGATAACCCTTATGTCTTGGTGACCAGATTGTATTATGAGGACTTTTGGTGAAACAAGAGAATTCTATGAAACGTCTCCCCGAGAGCGATAAGTTAAAATGACACATGAGATGAATAGGGGACTTTCAGCATAACAATTGAATTCTCTATATGGTCTTCCCGATAATGAAGGGTCACAGCAATACAAGTGATAAATGTGTTTTTGGTGAGAAATAATGAAGCCAGTATGATATCTCCATGACTCGGATTGGTCACAGCGATGGACAAGGGAACACAAGAAGACAACGATAAGTGATTTTTTCCTTCAACATACTTTCAACATTGTCCTGGCGACTATTCCATTGGTGATTAACTATTTTCAAATGTTGTGGGCTAACATAAATGAATTTCTAAATGTTGTTGAGGGCCGACGTGGATTTTCCCGAATTCTATGATGGCCGACATGGATTTCCAATATGACTTATTTTCTCATGCTGGTGTATAAATTAGCATTTTTGTAATTGTAAAAGACATGAACTATTATATTTCGATACACAGCAAGTAGATACAGTAGAGTAAAATTATCAGATCAGAGACTATTGTTGTATGATTTTAGAATGGAGGTATTTATGAAATTTAGTTGATGTTGTTGCATTTCTCTGGTGTCAATTATTTGTTGAATCTAATGAAAGTATTGCTAAGCTGTCTCCAAGATGGATTATTTTTGACTGTTTAAATTGATATAACAAGTTTATACTCAATTCATTAGTACACATTTGCTCTGTTTGTGTGATTAGTTGAATGGTTCTTTCAAGCAAAAAGATTAAATCCTTTTAATTGATCACAGTGGTCTGAGAGATTCATTTGGATTGTTCAAGTAAAGCTTAGTAATCATATTCTTGCATGTTTACATAAGTTGTGAACATAATATATGCCAGATAATTTGAGTTTTCTTCAGAGAAGTGTTTCTCATCTTGATCTCATTTGACTTCCCATACCCAACAAGGCACTGATCTGCATTTTATCATTTGAATTCTTTTTGCTTCTTTATATCTATTAATTAAGCATTTTAGGATTTAGATTTAGAATATTGTTCACTTCCATCTACCATTGTGGACAAATTATTGCATGGAGGATAATCATAAGACTAGTCTGCTCAATCCAAAAAGGTATACTTGCCTGGGTCTAGTAGTACCTTAAGAGTAGAAGGTTGAGTTCTCTTGACCTTGTCTGTTACCCTGAAATGTATCAAGAGATTGGCAGCCTCTTATGGCTTTCAGCCTACATTTTTGAGAGCTAAAAAATTGGCGACTCTACTGGGGATAAATTCATAATCAAGACCTTAATCATAGAGTTAGGAACTTTATATAGACTCTGCTAGGAATAAGAAACATTAAGTATTTTCTCATTTTTTTGATAAAAGTGAGTGGCGACTCTGACAAAAATTTTACAGTTGTTCACCATGAACAAAAGAAGATCTCAATACAGGGGAGGTCATACTAGAGCTCCTGCTGGCAGTAGTAAATGGACACACAAAGATGACAGAGCTGATAAGGGAAAAGGGATCAATGAGGACATGTGTATAATAGACAAAGGAAAAGCATCAAGAGCATAGGGTGAAACATATAATTGCTTTGATACATGGAGAGATTATTCAAGTACAAAACTTTGTACCCTTGAAGATCAAAGAAATCCCTTCCCTTCTATCGATCCTCAGAAACAGGCTGAGTTTGAAGCTGCACTTGAGTCTGAAGGAATTATAATTCAACATGAGTATGATCAGAAAATGGAGAGTAACCAGAATGTGTTTATTGATCATGAGCTTCCCAATGAAGTAAAAGCACAATTTGAATTACAAAGGAAGGAGATAGAGGAGCTGAAGGTTGCATTGCAGAAAGTCCAAATTACTTCTCAGATAGCTAATTTCCCTTCAAAGTATGTACCACCTCATAAGCAAGGTAATCATGGTGCAGGGCCTTCAAATCCACCAGTGTCTCCTCACCATCAGACAGGGAATCACTGCAAGCAGCCAAATCATCCACCTCATATTCCCACATAGCATACAGGTGTGTATCCACCTCCTATTCAGTCTTTTATCCCACAGCATAATGTGCAATACCACAATCCTATGAACCAATATCAGTACCCACCTATTCCTCCTCCTCACCAGCATACAACTATGATCAGACAGTTTGATTTAGTAGGGTTTCAATTGTATCCTTACCCTATGGATGGCAACTGGAGAAGTTTGGTGCCTAAGTTTACAGGGAGCAATGCAATTGCTACTGAAGAGCATTTAAAGAGTTTCAATGTATTCATCCAAGATATAGATGTGCCATATAAATATTTACACATGAAGTTGTTTATGATGTCACTTATTGAAGATGCTAGGGATTGGTTTAATAGCTTGCCTGCATTCTCAATCAATTCTCTTCAAGTATTCCAAGATCGATTCCTAGAGCAATATGGGAATCTAAATGCACCAGATGCAACTCTTCATGAATTGATACAATTTAGAAAAAACATAATGATTCAATTTATGATTTCAATTGAAGATTCAATAAGTTGTAAACTAAGGTACCTCTTGGATCAAGGCTGCCAAATTCTATAGCTTTGAGTGTCTATTTAAATGCATTTGATCCTAAAATAGGGTACGAACTGAGAAATAGATTTCCAAGAGATCTGGCTGAAGCTTAGAAGATAGCACTAACAATTGAAAACAACAAGAAGGCTGCAAGTATAATCAATAAAAGAGACAATTCGAGGCCTTCTTAGCAAAGTAATCATTATCAGTACAGATAGGAGAACACATATAGAAATGAAAGGCTGAGGTTGCATGATATGCCTTATAATACAGACTGGAAGGATGGAAAACCTATAACAGCTAGGCCAAGAAATAAAGAGACTCCTAATCCATTGAGCAAGAAAGGAACTTACATGGTGAGTAATAATTAGTTTTGTGAAGCTTGTGATAAGCCACATTCTCCATACTATTGTGTTGTAGCTCAAAGGATGCAAGAAGAGGGAATGCTGATGGAAAACAATGAAGAAGATCACACAGTTTATTTGACTTCAAATATTTTTCACCATGTTGAGGAAAGATACTCATCTTTAGAGGATGAAGGCTATGAATATGATGTTTCAAATCAGAAGTACAATGTCCATATGGTTAAAAAACAAGTCTTTTATGATTCTGATGAAGATTATACTGAGCCACATTTGGTTGAAGCACCTACTCAATGCAATGTGAGGAGACTTACTGAAGATGAAATAGAGAATAACTGTTGCTATAGTTGAGGAAGCAAGAAGTAAATACTGGTTGAGAAACAAAAAATTAAATGATGTTGAAGGCATTCCTGGGGGAATTTTTATGAAAGATCAGAAGGCAACACAAGGAATTGTGAGGAAGCCAGAAAAAAGATTGCTTGATAAAGATGAACAGAAGCTGTCTAAAAATAGGAAGTTAAGGAGGAAGTGAAGGAATTACATAAAGAGACACAAGCACCTGGCTAGCCTAATAAAAAAGAAAAGGAAGAAAACAAACGAGATGTGCCAGGACTGAAAAAGACTGTTAAGGTGGAGAGCTCTTCTTTTGACTTCACTCAGTCATTATCCCAGGTAAAAATGTTTGTTTCGCTACTTGGGATGATGAAGATTAAAGAGTATAGGGATACTACTGTTCAATTGATAACAAGTGGAAATGAAAAATGTATGAATTCTGAAAGAAAAGTAGCTATTAAAGCAGTCAATAGGCAGGAGAAAATAAATAATTTTGAAGTCTGCTTGAGTGATATATTATCAACTCCCCCTCAAGTTGATCCTTTTTTCACTACATTGCTTATCAATAATAAACTGTTGAGGAATTGCATGATAGACTCTGGTGCTGCTATAAACATTATGCCAGTAGGAGTTATGAAGCAGCTTGGCATGTGGGTTGATACTACTAGAGGCAAATGTTATGCAATGGATAACAAACCTATTCCTATGGTTGGTGTTATGAAAGATGTTGAAGTCAAATTGGCTACTTATCCATATGTGGCTTATAATATAAACATAATAGTGATAGATACTTATCAATTCGAGATGCTCTTATCAAGGAAATGGATAGCAACTATTGGTGGAAATGTTCAATTTGATCTATCCTATGCTACAATTATAGTGAATGGCTAAGAGGTCAAGTTGTATAGGGAGCCAAGGATGAATCAGCTTGTTGACTATGTGCCACAAAATCAGATCAATTGTTTTTGTGATGTTGATCTTGGGAATTTTAAAATTGAACCAGCTTAGCTAGAATTAACCAATAGTTATCCAATTGAAAAACATCCTGCACAGAATTGTGATGGCATATGGAAGATGTATTTTGATGGAGCCTGCAACTATGAAGGAAATGGAGCTGGGATTGTATTTGTTTTGCCTGAAGGTATTACTTTTAAATATTCATTTCTGTTAGCATTTGAATGTATGAACAATGTGGTAGAGTATGAAGCTTTATTGACAGGCTTGAACATAGCTATGAAACATAAAATCAAGTTGCTGGTTGTTTTAGGCAATTCTAAGTTGGTTGTTTCACAAGTCAAATCAAAATATGCAGCAAAGCACAAAAGATTAAAACAATATAGAAATGTTGTATGGGATACAATAAAATTATTTGATGCATTTTCAATTTAGTGGATTGACAGATCAAAGAACATAATGGTTGATTTCTTAGCAAGTGTGGCGGTCAAAAGAGATGATATTACACTAGCTAGGGTATCGCAGATTGAGTTCAAAACAAGGCCTACTGTTCCTAATAACATTTATAGTTGGTAAGTCTTCAATGATGATACTGACCTTTTGAAATTCCTCAATTGTATAGATCAGTATGAAGCCTAGGAAATTGACTTCAATGCTTTTGTTGAGGAAGTGGATGGGAAGCAAATAGTGTTTGGAAAAGAGATCTTACATCTTAAAACAAATAAGCTTCCTAAGGGCTTGGTGGCACTAGAAATGATGTATGATGGAAATGATCGGTCCCTCATGAAGCAAACACTAGTCAGAAGGGAAGATGTTGAAGAAATTAACTTGGGGACTGAAATAGCACCAAGAAACGTTTACATAGGGAAAAAGATAAATCCTACAATTAGAAGAATGTTGATTGAGTTATTGAGAAAATACAAATACGTGTTTGCTTGGTAATATGAAGATTTGAAAGCATACAGGGAGGATTTATTTCACCATGAAATACCATTGAAGCTAGATGCTAAGCTGTTCAGACAGAAGCAAAGGCCCATAAATCTGACACTGGAGCCTAAAATGCAAGAAGAGTTGAGAAAGCTCAGAGATGGAGGAATTATCAAACCAATCAGGCACTCAACTTGGGTTTCTAATTTGGTTCATGTGAGAAAGAAGAAATGTGATATCAGATTGTGTGTGGACTTTAGAAATTTGAACATGGCATCTCTCAAAGATAATTATCCTCTACCCAATATGGAGGCTATATTACATAAGGTGACAGGGTGTGAGCTGTTGTCAATGATGGATGGGTTTTCAGGGTACAACCAGGTTAAAGTCAAAGAATCTAAGCAATATAAGACAACATTTACAACTCCTTGGAGAACATATGTATACATAAGAATTCCATTTGGTCTCATTAATGCTTGAGTGACTTTCCAAAGAGCTATGGACGTGGCATTTGCAGATTTGATAAATGCTATCATGGTGGTGTACCAAGATGACCTGACTGCTTATTCGAAGAAGGCTGAAGATCATGTGCAACATCTAGAGAAGGTATTTATTAAAGCCCTTGAATATGGTATTAGTTTAAATCCAAAGAAGTGTCATTTTGCAGTCATAGAGGGTAAGCTCTTAGGACATATTGTTTCAAAGGAGGGAGTTAGAATAGATCCTGAGAGGGTGGAGGCCATTGATAAAATTCATGTCCCTAAAACTATCAAGGCTATACAATCGTTCTTTGGAAAAATTAATTTTGTTAGGAGATTTGTTTCTAATTTTGCTGAGATCATTAAGCCCATATCAAAAATGTTGAAGGAAGGACAGAAAATGGAATGGACTACATAGGCCTTGGAAGCTTTTATATCTATCAAAAGGGCCATAAAGGAGGCTCCTGTCCTTAAGTCTCCCGATTTTGCAAGGCCTTTTCAGATATTTTCATTTGCTTCAATGCACACTATTGTTGATGTTATGTTATAGAAGAACGAGGATGGTAATGAACAACCTGTGTCTTTCTTTAGTAAATCATTACAAGGGTCTGAGCTGAAGTATGATATAATGGAAAAACAAGCATTTGTTGTAGTAAAAGCTATAAAAGCCTTCAGGCCATATCTTGTTGGAGCAAAGGTGATTGCTTATGTCCCTCATGTAGCTGTCAAAGATATTCTAACACAATCTAAAGTTACAGGAAAAAATGCAGATGGATTAACAAAATCCAAAAATTTGACATGGATGTACAGATCACTAAGCTAGTGAGAGGTCAAGGCTTGGCTAGGTTGATGGCATAATCAAATATTGAGGCAAGTCAAGTTTTTAATGTAAATGAAGGGATTGTGGTTGCAAGCATTCAGCATACTCCTTGGTATACTGATATCATGCATTACCTTAAGTACATGAAGTGTCCAGAGGGATTGAGTGAGAGCCAGAAAAGAAATTTGAAGTTGCAAGCATCTAAATATGTTTTCATAGATGGAGATCTATTTTGGAAGAACAAGGATGGTATACTGTTGTATGTCTAGATGAGTTTTAGGCCAAGCATGTTTTAACTAAAATGCATGAAGGAGTTTGTGAAGGACATTATTCAGCAAAGACAACTGCACACAAAATTCTCAGGGTAGGTTATTATTTTCCAAAGGTTTTTAATGATTCTTTTACACATGTGAGAAAGTGTGAAGCTTTCCAGAAGTTCTCTGGAAAATTGAAGTATTAGGGAGCTTTGCCACTTCGACTCTTATAGGCTGATGCCCCTTTTTATCAATGGGGAATTGATTTCATTGGAGAGATACAGGAAATATCAAGTGGAAGATACAAGTGGATACTAGTTGCCATTGATTATTTTACCAAATGCGTAGAAGCAATCCCAACTAAATAGGCTACAAGCAAGGTGGTGAAAAATTTCTTGATGGACAACATTATCACCAAATTTGGTACACCATTAAAGTTAATCACAGATAATGGGATGTGTTCCAGGTCTGATGAGTTCAGAAGCTTTTGTGACACATATGGCATTACTATTTCTTATGCAGCTCCTTACCATCCATAAGCCAATGGACAAGCAAAGTCTAGCAATAAGAGTCTTTTGAAGATTATAAGGAGGATGCTAGGTCAAAACAAGAAGGATTGGGATTCAAAATTAAAACTAGCCGTGTGGGATGATAGGATTACTATGAAAAAAGCAATTGGAAAATCCCCATTTGAATTGGTGTATGGAGCACAAGCAAGGATGCCTTTGCAGAATTTGTTACTAGTCTACAAATTTGACTTTTAGGAAGATTTGGATGTTCCTGAACCTATGGAGGAAAGAATGGAACAACTAGCTAAACTTGATGAAATAAGGAGGGTTTCTCAAAGCCAAAACATGAAGTTGTAGAAACAGATGAAGTATCTATTTGACAGGAAGGCAAAAGATAGAAAGTTTGAAGAAAATGACTTGGTATTGATGTGGAATGCAAGATTTCAGGAGAAGGGCAAGCATGGTAAGTTTGAAGCTTTGTGGCTTGGAACTTTTGTTGTTGTTGTTGGAAAGAAGGGTGAAGACTCATACTATCTACAAAATATGGCTGGTGAAGATTAGGAATTTCCTGTTCATGGGAAATTCTTGAAGCTTTTCTTCTCTTGAGCAACACAGAGGATTAAGGGTTGCCAGTGCATGGACAACTCTTGCTTATCCTCTCTAAAATTTTGTTCCATGCATAGTAGTTTAGGATTTTGTCCATCTCCGTTTCACTTTCATTTCCATTTCATTTCCATTTTTCATTCATCTCCATTGCCTTTCATTGCTTTTCTGCTCACTGGTTCATCATTTTGTGTCTGGTCAGCTCACCCAATGATTCTGGATCCTTGCGATGATCTTACTCTCATTCATCCCCAGACAGAGCCATGTTGGGACTGTAAAAATTTGATGTTTTTACATGTTTTTCACTCTCATAAATTTCCAGATTGGTCTTACCTTGTGCGCAATTTTTCCCTCTTCATGACATTTTGCTTGCATTTTGCCCTATTGCCCCTTTGAATCCATCAAGTTATGCATTTTTCATGTCGTGGTCCATACCGACATTGGTCTATGTTGGTCTCCCCAACCCATGTTGCTTGTGTGTTAACATTTGTTTGCTGTAGGTGGTCGGTTGAACTTTTTCATTGTCACAGTGATCAGCATCCACATCTGGGTTCAAATCGGCATGAAGAAAGCAGGGTCTCCCTAATCCATTGTGCGTTTTATATTGATAAACGTCTTTGTTGCCTATTGGAAAGACATTTCCTATGTCACAAACGATTGAAGTTTATTCATTGGTAGCTATCGGCTGGACACTTCTTTTGTTTCAGTGACAAAAAGGATTCATATCAGCATAAGTCATCTTGTCGATATATGGACATAGCGAATTTGTTGTCTTACCGATTAGCTCATATGGGCTTTCTTTGATAGAGCTTGTAGTTATCGGCATTGTGTCTCAGTGAGGTCTTCTTGTCTTGCTAAATGGTGGTGGAAGGATACAACATATTGGCATAAGTTAAGGTCTGCGGTAGGAAGTCATAGCGGGGTATGTATGTCTCACCGACGAGTTACTAAAGGTTTCTATTGAACGGATTTTGGCGAGAGGTTTGTGTCGTCTTGGCGAATAGGTGTGAGTTTGGGCTTTCGGTATAACTCTATAATCTACGAGCCCTCTCACTGACATCATAAGGTCATAGCGACATACATAAGACAGATGGACTCATCAGCAGGAGAAATCATAAGTCATGGCGACAGGTTTTGGTCATGTGGACTTTTCGGTGAAACAAAGAATCATCTGCATAACGTCTCCTTGACTTTGAAAGTCATAGCAAAGCGGATGGAATGAAGGTTGCATCTCGATGAGATAACCCTTATGTCTTGGCGAATAGATTGTATTATGAGGACTTTCGATGAAACAAGAGAATTCTATGAAACGTCTCCCCGAGAGCGATAAGTTATAGTGACACATGAGATGAATATGGGGCTTTTGGCATAACAATTGAATTCTCTATATGGTCTACTCGATAATTAAGGGTCACAGTGATACAAGTGATAAATGTGTTTTCAGTGAGACATAATGAAGGCAGTATGATATCTCCATGACTCAGATTGGTCATGGCGATGGACAGGGGAACATGGGTAGACAACGGTAAGCAATATTTTGCCTTCGACATACTTTCAAAATTGTCCTGGTGACTATTCCATTGGAGATTAACTATTTTCAAATGTTGTGGGCCAACATAAATGAATTTCTAAATGTTGTTGAGGGTCGACATGGATTTTCCCAAATTCTATGATGGCTGACATGGATTTCCAATATGATTTATTTTCTCATGTTGGTGTATAAATTAGCATTTTTGTAATTGTAAAAGACATGAACTATTAGATTTTGATACACAGCAAGTAGATATAGTAGAGTAAAATTATCAGATCAGAGACTATTGTTGCATGATTTTAGAATGGAGGTATTTATGAAATTCAGTTGATGTTGTTGCATTTCTCTGGTGTCAATTATTTGTTGAATCTAATGAAAGTATTGCTAAGTTGTCTCCAAGATGGATTCTTTCTGACTGTTTAAATTGATATAACAAGTTTATACTCAATTCATCAATACACATTTTCTATATTTGTGTGATTAGTTGACTGGTTCTTTCAAGCAAAGATTAAATCCTTTTAATTGATCACAGTGGTCTGAGAGATTCATTTGGATTGTTCAAGTAGAGCTTAGTAATCATATTCTTGCATGTTTACATAAGTTGTGAACATAATATATGCCAGATAATTTGAGTTTTCTTCAGAGAAGTGTTGCTCATCTTGATCGCATTTGACTCTGCATACCCAACAAGGCACTGGTCTCTACATTTTATCATTTGAATTCTTTCTACTTCTTTATATCTATTAATTAAGCATTTTAGGATTTAGATTTAGAATATTGTTCACTTCCATCTGCCATTGTGGAAAAATTATTGCATGAAGGATAATCATAAGACTATTTTTCTCAATCCAAAAAGGTATACCCGCCTGGGTCTAGCAGCACCTTAAGAGTAGAAGGTTGAGTTCTCTTGACCTTGTCTGTTACCCTGAAATGTATCAAGAGATTGGTAGCCTCTTAGGGCTTTCAACCTACATTTTTGAGAGCTAATAAGTGTATTTAGTCATTAATTTTAATCATCATTTTGATCAATTTGGTAGTATATTTAGTCATGTTTATTCACTATTCACTTATTTCTATCAATTGGTAGTATATTTAGTCAATTTAATTATTAATTAACGTTAATTAGTTGTATACTTATTCATTTTAATTGGCTGATATTTGAGGATTAAACATAAAACATAGAAATACACATCAACCATCAATTGTACACACTAATATAACAATTGAGAAGGAAAAAACAATGAAATTTATTAATAAAAGAAAGGTGTTCTAGTTACAACTTAGAAATAGAGTATTACAATTTTTTATTTTTAGTCATAAGACTAAAAATTTGAGTTATGATATTGCATAGAAATGACTACAAGAAAGAAACTTCTCCAAAAATGTTCTACAATGATGGAAATACATGCTTGGAGCCCTTCAATGCAAGCACATACTCCTTTCATCTCTTAAAACTTCTACAACTAGGCAATCTTGTTGGAGCAAGTCGTGATATGTAGAATCTAAGAAGGAGAGTGTTGATCATATCCCATATATGAAGCTCTCTCCTTCAATGCAATCAACAATAACCAAGCTAGAGTCTTTCCTCCTTTCTATGCATCGTGCCATATGATATTAGCAACAGGGTCAACCTTTTCTACCATGAATAAAGTTGTGCCTCAATGCAACCAACAAAATTACTATTAGTCTCAATTTAGAAAGAATAAAAGTGGATTGTATATTACAAGTTTACAAAAGTAAGTCTAAAAACAATAGAAAGATAAATCAATTAAAAAATTGTACGGGACACATTACATCGACAAACATGGGAGAGCTATGCAAAATTGGAGAAATTGGCTTGACAAATGAAGGTAGCAGGGTATTTCCAAATTCAATACTTTTACTTAATGTTGTAGAATAGAAGAAAAAATAATCATTTATTTGCCACCATAGTGAAAAGTTACCAATTGCATTTGGTTTTTTAAACATGGACCCTAATACAACTATTAGAGTTTTTAAGAACCTTTGAGTATGTTTTTATTTTCACATTGCATCTAAATTCATCTCCAAGATTGTTGCAAGAGAAATTTTTCTAAGAGATGTGAACCATTTCCATCATTTTAAACAGGGACAATGTTCTTGTGGATAATATAGGTGATTCTAAATGGAACAATTTTAAAAATAGGCTTGCACTATAATAATGTGTACTACATCAAATATCCGAAGAGACACCCATCAAATCATAATAGTAGGGATTTTTTTTCATATGTTGTGGTTACAAGTGCCCCACTAGACATACATGAAAATCTAAGGGATTTTATTATGGCTAGACTAATAAAATCCTATTGTAGGAGATACTCCAAGTACATATGGACCAATTCTAATGACAACTATTATTAAAGCTAAAAAATAGCTTTGGATGTTAGTATGATATTGATATTGAATTTTGGACTAGATTGTTTGATACCTTATGACTAAAGATCTTGTATCAACGAGGAGATATGGATCTTGTTGCCACTAATTTTCCCAAAGAAAGCCATATGCTAATATTTGACTTCTGAAATATACTTAGATATTGATTACTTATTTCATGTGCCTTCAAATAGGTGCACCAAATCCTTGAAGGGGATTAACATAGATTTATTCAACAGGCAAAAGAGACTAATTCTATATGATTTTTCTTTATAATTCATCTAAATGTTGATAACAATAAATCTCATATTTTGAAAATACACATCATTAACTAATAAGTCTAAAATAAATTTTAGGATGCACCCTTCCAAGGGATAGTCTACCTCTCCAAATTTTCAAAAGAATTGCAATTCTTTTGAAAATTTGGAGGTTTGTCCTGTGTAAGGGTGCATCCTAACATTTTTTTATGAACTTATTAGTTAATGATGCTATGTATTTTGCAAAGCTGAGATTGATCATTATCAACACTAGGATGAATTATAAAGCAAAATCATATAGAATTAGTCTCTTTTTCCTATTGAATAAATCTATGTTAATCCCATTCAAGGATCTGGTGCACCTATTTGGAGGCATATGAAACAAGAAATCAAATATGTAAGAAAATGTAACTAGTGGGTGTAAATACCAACCCCTCAACCTTTAAAAGCATCTTTCCTACCTATGTGTGAATTAGAGCTTTGGATGAGGAATTTATTTCAAATCCAATAGAATAATAATTACAAGTCATTAAAGCCAATAGAAAGGAGACCAATATGAAATAAATGATTAAAAAAAAGAGTACAATCAAAATACTAAAAGCAATAAGTAAAATATTACTGCACAATAACCATATCTCTAGATTCCAGTACATCATTAACCATTTAACTATCAATAATTCACTATCCCACCAAAGACATCCAGTCATCCACTGTCCATCGCTACACCACTATACACAAACTAGCCCATCACAATATGGTAGTATCTATCACTCTACTGCACCAAGCCTCATACACCATCATCGTGTGGTGGTGACCATACTGCACCACTGCAAGATACCTTTGACCATTGTTGTGAGGTAGTGGTAACCACCGCTATACAACACTATTCAACATGGAAGCACCATGGGGTGGTGTTAACATTGCACTACTGTAAGCTCATTCTAACATCTCTATGGGGTAGGAGTAAGTATCACTCAACCACTAGTCACTCCATGAGATGCCACAGGATGGTGGTAAAGGCCTAAACTCTCACTTGGTGTAATCTAACTTGATGAAGACCAAGTTGGGGGTCCACCAGTGAATATGAGGCACATAATTCCAACAAGGAAATTTCATAAATTTTCCAAAAAAAATACACATGTATCAGACTTAAGTCACTTAGGAAAATAGGGCATGTGAGACTTCCCACTAAACCAATTCAAAATTAATAAGGTGTAAATATATAACTCTTTTAGCACTGAAATTAAGGTGTAAATCACAAATATATAAGCAAGATGTGGCATAGTTGGGCCAACAATTACAATCTATAAATCAAGCACTACTGAAAAGACAACAAAAAGAGAGATTGTAACAAACGTCTTGACCGAAAGATAAGGCTGTTATTTAAAAATCAACAAAAGGAAAAGCTTAAACTTGTATAACACTATAGAACTCTTAACTACCTAGTATACAAAGCAAACATTTTATATAGATCTTGATCATGGAACATCCATCAAAGAATAAATAGCAAGGATTTTTTGTCATATATTGTAGTTACAAGTGCCTTACTAGAAATACATGAAAATGTGGAAGCATAGACAATTTTTATCAAGCCAAATGTCAAAATGTATAATTAAAAAGACAAATCCTTACAATTGGATCAAGAAAATTTATGATTTTATCTTTAGAATGTAGGAACTTTCTCTGTTGGAGCTTCACGACCTAAAATTGGATCTCCAATTAGAGCAAAAGGTTTATGATTTTATCTTTAGAATGTGGGAACTTTCTTTGTTTGATATTCATGAACTCAAATTGGATCAAAAATTGGATATAAGAAAATTTATGATTTTATCTATCCATCGACATTTTTATTCCTATACTCAGGTTTTTCTTTCGAGCAAAAACACTCAGAAGTGTTTTAGATCGGTTGAAAGTACTCTCCAACTTGATTATGTCACTGATAGCAATGTAAGTTTGTCTAAACCATCCATACTTGAATGCTATATCACAATCCATTCTTCTTTCACATAAAAATTCCACATATTAACCCATTCTAAATAAAAAAATTAATCATCATAAAATAAAAATTACTAAATCATTTTAGTTTTAGAAAGAATTTGATGTCATTTACTGTCAAAATAAAAGATGTGTAAATCACATAAATCCAAAAATCCTCCTAAATGTAGCTTAAATCAAGTTTATAGGATGAGTTTCATAATAAGAAGCTTTCTACTATAGCTCTCAATGAATGTATTATAAGCATAAAACAAAATTCTTAATACTCAAAGTAATATAGTCAAATATTTCTTCCAAAAGTATGTTAGCATGAGTTAACTGAAAATAGAATTATTTTTTGCTCGGTTTCTTTTATCAATATTTCACATGGAAATAGAATAATCACTAAGAAACCCTAACAATGAAAAATGAAGTAAAGGTTCAAGAAAGGAAATTCCAATGTACTATTGTGTAATGGTGATAGAGGAACTTAAATGAGCATGACTTACATACAAATCCTTGTCATTGAATTTCCATCTATCCAAAGAGAAAATAAGAAATGTAAGGATTTGAGCATATAATTCCAAAGGGTTATGTTGTAATGATAATGGGATCATCATAATAGCACAACCAAGGAACAAATTCTTTTAACTATAATTATGTGATCCATAACTCTATTGGTCATGTGGCATAGTTATGCTATAAAAAAAAATAGGATGCATTCATGTGTGACCTAAGTTTAATGTGGCTATGTTGTGATAGAAATGGAGGAAGTCATATGAGCACAATTCATGTATAAATCAATCACTATCATCACAATTAGGTGTCAATCATCATTGGGTGCACTCAGGTTGACTCAAGTTTAACAGTTACAATGTAATGATAGTGTGATCCAAGAGTGATTACCTCTTGCTGGAATAAAGAGCCTATAACTCTGGTTGATATGCAAAGTGGTTGTGTTATATCAATTATGTAGTGCATTCAAGCACAACCCATGTTTAATGGGATATTCTAGAGAGTGATCAATATTTTCTAAACCTTATGAATGTTAATTAAAAGTGTATAGCTTAAACTACAAACCAAGTTTGTTACATACTTGAATGCAATCTTGGATTACCACAAACTATAATAATGTTATCCGATAATAACCATTATGGGAATTATTAAAGTAAGACCCATGCTATATAGGATACATTTCCCTGATTAGGTTTACATACCCTAATAATCAAACACAAGCTTCCCACATACTCTAGGATACAATCCAAGATCATACCACACCTTGTCAAGACAACTAATTTTCTAACCCAAGATTTAAGGTTGTTTTTTAATACCAAAAAAAGCATTCGTAAGATAATGACTAGGGTACAAACCCTAGGCCTCCATAGAAACATAAACCATAACTCTAGTGGATTAGTGAGGTTGCAATACCAGAAAGATTGAGACATTGTAGGGAATAACAAAATCTTGCAATCTAAAGATTGTAGCCAATAACAAGGACATTATGTAGCTCAGTGACATTTTTAAATGCAATCTATGGTAAGAAGAATGGAAATCACTTGAGGTGTGATAGTCAAAAAGAGGTTGAGCAGTGACAAGATAATAAAGCTCAAACCTTGCATAGTAAAGTGGAGATTTTAATAGTGAGTTTCCTTAACCCCTTGCTAACCTTAATGGTTTTTTAAATTCTATTGATAGTGTTATAAAAGGAAAATGCAATCAAGGAATGACTGTCCAAATGAAGTAACAGTGGTAATAATAAGTTCAATGTATCTTCTTAGCCATTGTATAATGGAGGTAGTAGATTACATGTTTTAGTAGTGTTTGAGACTCATCAAAGATGGGAGACTGTGGATTGTGAAGTAGTGACAATAAGGTTGAAGGATCTTAAGACCCACAATACAATGAAACAATGAGTCCCCTATAGTAAGTAGGTAGTCTATAGGGCATATATTGATTTTATAAAAGGATGCTCATGAAAGGAATCTTCAAGTGACATTGAGTGAACTATTTGATGTTGCAGTTGAGGGTGCAATATCCAGTCTTAAAGGAAGTTACCAAAGTATTAAATATGCAAGAAAATCAAACCATACATAGGAAACAATTCAAAATGTTATCTTGCATAATGCCTTGAGTTTGAAGAAAAAAAATTGTATCTAGATGAAAGTAGTGACCTTAATGGTCAATCACTGGCAACCATGAATTTAAAACATGTTGTTGTGCTTATGGAGGAAATGTTTTAAGTAAGGTAGTGAGTGGTGGTTTGGAACAATGGTAGGTATGAAGGACTTGATTTATATGCATACTATGCAGTCTAGCTTAATAAAACATTCTTAGAAGAGATTAAAGGTGGATTATGAAACTCAAGGGTTACCATGACAAAGATTAAAGCAAAGACTGAGATCTACTTAAAATCCATTGTTGTAAAGATATTAAAGATGTCACATGAAAAACCCTAGTAGCTAGAGTAATGAATACAATGCCAAAGAGGATAGTGAGTTGGGGTAGATTTAGGAGATCTTTGCATTATCTAATCATAGAAAAATACATCATTTATTTATTTTTTAAATTAAAAGAAATCATTCTAAACCCTATATAGGATACATTCTAAACCCCATATAGGATACATTGATACTTCAAAATAATATAAAGGAATTTGAGATTATGCAAATATATGTCAATTAAATACCTAGATTACAAAAAGTAGCATGAACAATGTAACCCTTGTCGAGCAGAGCAAGAATGCGATAAGTAGCAATGAATTGTATGCCTTCTCTCACGCACATCTCCTTAACATTCTAAGTCATTCTTTACTGAAAGACTTCTCCATTTTGATGGGATACACCTAAACATAAGGTTTTTTCAAAGGTTTTAGATTATGCTTATTAAAATGAAAACTCCATTTTAGCAGGCTATGTGTGAAAATAAGATTTCAATGAAAGTTTTAGAGTATGTTTATTAGAGTATTTTGGCAGGATATTGATTCTTGAATCCTTAAATGATTTTCTAAATAAATGACTAGCTATTTAGTCATTTATATTTGTGTGACTAAATAATTTCTTAGTCAATGAAAAAATTAGTCATTTATGTACTCATTTATAGCTGAGTTGCAAAAAATTAGTAGAATTTAGTCATTTTTAGTTGTTGTGAATAAATTTTTTAGTCACATAGTCATTTATTTACCAAATTCTACCAGTGGATTTCAGCTTGTGATAGTTGAATTTTAGGAAATTAAGGATACATACCTATAAATAAAAGGTTATTTCACTATGTTTCACCTAGAAATTTTATAGATCTAAGAGAGCATTCAAAAGTACAGATACATCAGAGTTATATTGTAGCAATCAAGATCCAATCATCATGTCAAAGTCTTCTTGCATCATCCATATTTTCAGAGCTAACATTGTGATGTATCTTTCATGATCCATTCAAGTATTCAAAGCATTATCTCAAGCAAGATTCAAGATCAACATCCACATCCATTTTAGCCATCTCATGAAATTTTTAGATCTACATTATTAAGTTTTCATTCAATGGTTTATTAAGTGGTAACATAGATTTGTTCATTATTCATTCCCTCTTTCATGTTTCATTTTAATTCAAGGCTTAATTATTAAAATAGGGTTTGACCAAGGCAAACCCCCATTCAACAATTTTTTTTTTTCCTCAAGTTGTGTTTGAAAATTTAGATTGAAGAATGCTTAAAGATCTTTTGAAGAGAAAAATTGAAGAACTTGTCAAAGTTGTCATCTCCTCATAGAAACTTAGATCCTGAAGTTGTTTTAGAATTTCCTACATTGAAACCCAAAGAATCTAAAAGTGAAAAGATAGGAAAAAAGGCTCTCAAAAATTGTATAAAAACCCTCAGTAGAGACCCATTCACCCATGCAAAAATATTCCCAAGTAGACTTCCAGAAATAGGATTTTTTGAAAGGTACACAAGATTTTCCCTTCTTAGATCTGCATTATATTTTTTTGTTTATGTTATTATTGAGTTTCACCTTAAAAATCCAAGTGCTAGATTGCATTTTGGAGTTAGTTTACTATTTTTAGCTTTTCTCCCCAAAGTGTTGTTTAACTTGGACCCGTATCCTTCAAGCATAAAAGAAACTAGCAGATTCCCCCATTGAATTGATTCACCTAAAAGGGTTGTTATTTAACTATTTGAGGGGATCTCATTTCTTGAATGAGTGATGGAAGATAGGTTACCTTAGTTTCCATACTTTGCATAACCAAACCCATTTCCATTTATTACATTTTGGTGAACTTGACTTTTGAGCATTGTAGTTTTTTAATTTTGGAGTCCATTTTCAACCCTAGATCTATGTACTGCATTGATTTGCATTGCACTACATTGATTTGCATATTATTTTGGGTTTTCAATTTTCATTACCTTTCATCTCATTTAGGGTTTTAGGTTTGTATTTTTGCATTCCTTAAAATCTAGAAAAATCAAAAGTTTAAGTAATTTTGGAAAGCATTTACATAGCATTTCATGATCAACACTTTAAAACAAAAAATTGAACCAAAATCACATTTCAAATTAGGTGTCCTAGTTTTTCATTTAACATCATTTTGCACTTGTGTTTTGACTTCATTTTTTAGAAATCGAAAACTGTAACCACCTATCTCAATCCAGAATCTGAAAACCATAAGAATCAAGTAAAAAATATGTAAAATCATTTTTTCAAAACCCTAAGCTAGGACCCATTTTCCCATGGGTGAATGAGTCCTTCATTAAGGTTTTTTCCTACATTTTTGGGCATAAAAATCTATGTTTTTTATATTTAGTTTAGTTTTTTTTAGTTTGTTGTTATAATTTCTAGAATTTCTATTTTCCAGAATCAATCATATCAAGGTTAAATTGTTAAAATAAATGCATTTTTTCAATTCAAAATTGCATAACAACATCATTTTCAGGTTTATGCATAGTATAATAAAAAACTTATGTTGTTTAGAATTTGAAAATTTCTATCTCCTTTTTGCACATTTGCATTGCATTTATTGTTAGTTGCATTCATCTAGTGCCTATCCACCATTTTGGCTTCACATAGGTTTGTGAAACTTTTATGAGCTTCACAACTTGGTGTCCTATTGCCAATATTGTCATGAGATGTAGTTCATGACTCGTGTCATCCTATGATACATCAATTGTTGTGGATCTTGGGCTCTCTAACTCTTTCACTCATAGTGTTGACACTAGTCAACCCACTATGGATCATACCTTTGACACTTCATTCCCTATGACCTCCTTACAAACAACCAATGTTACTAATGTTG
Source organism: Sequoia sempervirens (assembly GCA_007258455.2). Lineage (NCBI taxonomy): Eukaryota > Viridiplantae > Streptophyta > Pinopsida > Cupressales > Cupressaceae > Sequoia > Sequoia sempervirens. The sequence continues at coordinate 31,942,330 of VDFB02109042.1, forward strand.
AAACAATGGTTGTTAATGTCCCTAAAGAGAAACTTAGAAGAATGGATGAAGAATTGGGTAAATTACAAAATTTTGTGAGATCTAATTACATGGTTGGTATTATGATTCCTATGATAGATAACATGAGATGAATGCTTGAAAATGAACATGGAATAGATATTATTCATAGCATAGCTCACATTGTTGATAAACATGTCACTAAGATGAATGGTTGTGCTCAAGATTTGGGATATACTCAAATTCAAGGTGGAAATTCAATTCCTCCTTCCACAACTATGACCTCTATTCCTACATAGACTAATCCAACTATTAATACAATCATACAACCTACAAGAAATGTCCATACTACCTTAGGCATTTCCACTATGGATCCTTTTAGCTTTGTGCATCCCAATCTCATATCTCCTAACCCATCTCCCCTCAAAAATTTACAATTCACTTGCCCTCTAAACACATATACACCACCACCTTATTCACCTCCATCTAACAAAACAAAGAATGATCCCATACTTAACACACTTTTTCAAAATGTTTCATCCCTCCAACAAAAAATTGCTACATTGAATCAAAATCACAATGGCCAACCTTCACAATACATCAAAACTATCCCATTATCCTTGGAGATATTGAGAACACAAATGCCTCAAGGTATAGAGGTTCATGGACTTGATAAATATGGTGGGAAAGGAGATCTTATTAGCCATGTTTTCGCATGTAAAACCTTATGTAGTGACTTCATTTTTGAGGATAAACTTGTGTCTAAAATATTCCCTAGATCCTTGAAAGATACTGCTTTAAAGTGGTTCTGCTCTTTACCGAATAAAACAATATGTTAATTCAATGAACTTATTGATGACTTTTACAATCATTTCCAAATTCACATGGGTACTAAGATGATCTTAGTTGATTTAATGACATATAAACAAAAGGATGATAAAAATGTCACTAATTTTATAACATGATACCAAATGCTTTACTCATAAATAAACATTAAGATTCCTACTGCTAACCTTCAAAGAATGTTTATTTCTAATTTATAAAACAAAATCCAAGCTAAACTTGAGATGTTGAAATTTACCTCCTTCATACAGTTGTGTTCAAGCCTTCATGATTATCAAAATTTGGTTAGTAGTCATGAAGTGAAAAATCCCTCTAGCCATCCTAAAAAAATCAAATCCATATCTCAAAACAATTACCAACCATTTAAGAAACAAAATAAGGGATTTTTAAATTTGAATCCCTGTTAGCCAACTCAACATATTGGAACCCAAGTGACTGCTATAAAGATGAAAAATCCATAGAAACTTGGAGATAGGAACATAAAATTCACTCCTCTTCCTAATACCCTTCATAATACCATGTTGTAGCTCTTAGACAAGAATTTGATTTCCTTACCTATTGTTAGACCTCCTGATCCTACTAAACCTTTACCTTCAAACTATAGACCAAATGTCTATTGTCATTTTCATCAAGAAAATAGACATGATATAGAATAGTGTAAGCGTCTTAAACATCATGTGCAAGACCTCATTGATTCTAATTATATTCTAATCGGTGGATTTAATGATCAAGGTAATAAATCTGTAGCTCCTTCTAATCAAAATTTACAAATATTTACTAATGTTATGCACAATAATAACATCTCCTTTGTCAAAGCTAGTGAAACAAAGAATGATGTGATGAATGTTGACATGAAAGATGAAAACATTAAATACAATGGAGGCAACCTTAATGAAGGTTTCATTGGATTCATTGAAACTAAACCTCATAAGGGTTGAACCAATATTCCTCTTCGCATTGCTTTCTTACACAATGAAATACTTCAACATGCACCGAATGGTCCTCTTTATATAGTTGGAAGATTCAATGGAAAGCCCACTAATGGGATATTAATTGATCTCATTTGAGTAGAGAATGTGATCATTGAGGAATTATTATTTATGCATGAGATTTATCAAGTTACTTATGAGAAACCGAAAGCATGGATCAAAAAACATAATGGTTTTTCTTGCCCTACAATAGATCCGATAACTCTCCCTCTAAAATTTGGACCGAAAACATCATGTGTCTCATTTTTCATCATCCCATCATCAGATCATTTTTGTGTGATGTTAGGCTACCCATGGCTTCACTCCATGAATTTTTTCTCATTGATTATGCATAAATTCTTAAATTTTCCATTTGGCAATGAGATTTTTACTATGCATCATAGTGGCTTTAATCATGTGTCTTCTTGTGGAAATTTCTCATTCAATTTATTTTTTCCCAAACCTATTGAATCTATTAGGCCTCATGAAGACATTTTTTTTCAAATCCTATCAAAATTTTAAGGAAAAGTGCATAGTAGAATGATCTCTTAACAATATTCCTCAACCCACTATTAAGCCTCCTATCCATGATGAAACCATGATTGAACCAAAAGAAATTACAAGTAACCAAGACCAACCTATGAGAAATTCTCCACCCATTTCCTATAAGAGACCACATGATAACCAAATAAGTCCCATTGTGCCTCATAAAATTAAACAAGTTTACAAAGCTAAAGAGAATTTGGTTGAGCAACCTCCCATGGTTCCTTCCATTCCTCCCTTAAGGGAAGAAAATAAACCTATGGTTGATAAACCCACTCCTACACAATTACAACTTGAAAATCAAACAAAGAGAAAACAAAATGTTAGAGAGCGTAGGTGTAGACATCATGCTATTGGTCGTCTAATACATGAAAAACATGAACAAACAACAACTGAAGCAATACATGATGATTCTATACCTTTTCGGCAACATAAAAACTCTACAACACAACAAGAACAAAAACCATATATGTATATTATCATTGTATCTCCTACTATGATAAACTTGGATGATGATAATGAAACTTCAAAAATTGATGAGGAAGTGCATAACAAGTTGAATTCATTGTTTTCCTCCTCCATTAGGTTCCATGATAATAATCATGGTGATCCTCTTAAAAAGAGTGATTCATCACATGTCCTAGTTTGGTACTCGATGTTGTCCCTTTGGATATTTGTCCACCTTCCACATATGATGAACAAAATTGGGATGAGGATGACCTACTATAGGTTGACTTGCATATGCCTTACTATTCTTTTTCTTTTTTTTCTTTTTCTTTTTCTTTATGTGATTGCATGTGCATAATGTGATCCCTTATATTGTTTTGTTTAATGTGTATTCATGTTCATTCCTCTATTTATATCTACATTCTTCTATATGTCATAAACATTTATCTTTTCTATTTTTTCTTGTGTTTTTCTTTTGGGGATGATGAAAAGTGTCAAGACATTTAGGTATCTTCCATGTTGACCCAAAAGCTTTTCTATTTTTTCTCTCTCTATGTGTCATTCTTCCTTTATCCATGAGTTATTTGGGGAATGATGATGTTTCCAAGCTCTATAATATGATTGTAGAAAATACATACATTGACCCTAAATTTGTGGATCCCTTATGTGTTATTTTGGGATTTCATGTTGGGTGTAACCCCTCTCATTCATTGCATAGCTTTATTTGGAAACATATATTTGATATAGGGCTTTCGAAATAAGTTGTCATGTCTTGTTTAGCATTGATCATTTGCTACTTTAAAGTAATTTCTCATAGTATGGTACTAGCAATTTCTTGAAAGTGGGGGCATACATTGGCATCATCATTTTAAAAATATTTGACTACATCTCATGTTTAATAGTGAAATCTTCTTACTTCACATGATGTGTCTTGTTCTTGGTTAATGTCATTGGGTTAAATGTCCTCCAAGAGTGTGACCTCTCTTGGAATATGAATTTACTCTTAGTGGTGATGCTACACATTGAATTCCCTAAGTTGTGATTTCTTTATCCTAGACTTCTCCTCTCTTGGAGACATTTAGGACGATGTTCCCTAAGAGAAGACTTTACATGAACTAAGAAAATGTGGCAATGGAAAAACTATACCTTCTACTTTTCCCTTACTTGTTTGGGCCATCCTTGTAGACTATCCTTAATAGTGCCTTGATTTAGTGTTGTAATGTGTTTGACACATTCACATTAGGTATTGGGCCCTTGTGAATGAATGAAATTAAATGGTACCTTGCTAAAGTTTTGTGAAGTTTTGTAACACACTTTCACACTTTTCTAAGGTTTTATTAATTAACTAAACCTAATGAACCTATTTTTAATCAAAATAAACCTTAATTATGCCTTATTTGAAGTGTTGTAAAGTGTTGTAACACACTTTCACACTTTTCTAGGGTTTTCATTAATAATTGGGCTTTCTTATGCTTTAATTGGCCCTATTTTGCATCCACAAGCGCAATTTAATGCATCTTTTCGATGATAATCCTGACACAAATCATTACCCAATCATAATTCAAGTGTTTTCAGCTTATGTGGCCTAGATTTAGTGATTTGGGACTCATTCACCACCTTAGGAAAATGAGTCCCACCTAGATTTTTGGGTCTCAAACCTAATTTCACATGTTTCTAAGAATTTTTAAAAATGGTCCCAAAAATTATGCCTGGTGGGGCTCATTCACCACCTTGGTTTAATGAGTCTTGTGTGGCCCAAAATCAAAATTAATTCAAAATTTTGGTAGTATTTTATCCTCCTAGATTTGACGTCGGCTTGTAATGTTGTAATTTCTAGAATTCTTGCATACTTGAATATAAATACAAGTTTCTTTCACTCATTTTCACCCTAAGCATTCAAGTATTCATCCTTATGGAAAGTTTGAGCTCACAAGTGCATTCAAGTGTTTAAAATAGCATTCAAGGGAATTCAAGGGTAGATTATCAAGTATATTAGAGCACCATTCAAGCATCAGGCATCATTTCAAGGACTCCATGTATCTTTTTTTTTTTTGGGATAACAATTGTGATGTAGGGTTTTATGATTCAAGGAAGCATCTTCAAGAAAGATTCAATATCTACATCCTTATGAGTCATATCAAATATTTTTGCAACATCTTACTGATATGTTTTGGTGAGTTGCAACATCATATTCTGTTCATTCATCATTCTCCATTTCTATTTCATTCTATTTGAAGGTTTGATTACTAAAATAGGATTTGACCGAGGAAGACCCCTATCCACTAACCCAACAAAATTTTCTCCCTCTCCTTTATGTGTGATTTGTAGGTCTATTTTGAATATTTCCTAAGGAGAAAGATTGGAGAAAAGTTGTCAAGTGCATAAAGTTGTCAAAGTTGTAATCAAGCCTTGGAGAACATTAGAGAACACCTCCTACAGGTTGCAAATCAAGGTTTCAGATCCAAAAATTAATCAAGAAGGACATAGCAAAAATTGAAGAGTAGGATCATACTTCAAAGCTTCAGAAAACCCTAAATGGACTAATTTTCCACTTCTAGAGAATGAGACCTAGATTAAGTCAAAATTTAGACTTTTTCAGATTTATATACCCATTTGGTAGATTCTTGTTCCCACATAAAAACCCAGATTCTGGACTAATTCTCCTAGCTTCACGAATGAGTCCTACTCAACATTAAAGGCATAAATTCTAGTGTTTCAAATCTCCTTCCAACCATCTCTAGATTTCTAGGTGCACTTAATCCTCTCTATAGATTTCTATTTTGTTTCATTTTCTTTTCTAGGCCATTTAGTGAAGATTTACATTGAATTAGGGATTTTCATTTCATCTTGTATTACATTTTTCTTTCCAATTCTTAACTTGGTGGTGAACCCATTTACTAGTTTACATTCAACCCCTAGGACAACCCTATTGCAAGATCTATTTCTCCTTTGCATTCATATATCTAGGGTTATCCTTGAGTGGAATGGCTTGAAAGTGGGTGTGGTCTATGTCCTAAACCATATGATAACACTTAATAATCACCCATTTTTAGAGATTCCATTTTGGTGAACTTGCAATTAGAACATTATAATGCATCTGATTTGGAGTGCATCATCATCCTAGATTTGGCTTGCATTAATATTGCATTAGGATTTGCATTAGTTAATTGGCATTCTAGGGTTTCTAATTTTTCATTACTGAAAGATAATATAGCTTGCATTTTTGCATCTCATTTCACTAAAAATAAAACAAAATCTACATTTTCACTTACAATATAGATCATACAATATAAAAAACATAAAAATCATTTAAAATTTCTTGAAATTTTTGAAAAATATCCCTACTTGGTCTCATTCACCACTTTGGGCGAATCATTCCTTGTGCATATTTTGCACTACAATTTTTGGTAGTTAAAAAATTGTTTCTAAGCTTTTTTTTGCTATTTATACTTTCTATTTTAGTTTCTAGAATTTCTATTATGAGTATTTCATTCTTCTTGGCTTATATTTGTAGACACTTAAAAATGACCTAGGCATGCAAGCTCTATTTTTACCACTTTCCTCCTAGCATAATTATGACATTTAATTATATCTTTGGTCCACATTGGACTATTAATTAAATAATTCATAATTGTCTAATTAATTCATGTATTTTTATTCTTCATGTTTATTAAATAAATAAATTCTATTTATTTATTAAATATGTCATTAATTATCTAAGTCTTCCCCTAATTAAATAAATTTCCTAATTTATTTAATTACCTTTCTTCATTCATTTCTTCCTGATTATTAAAGTAAATAAATTTTTATTTATTTATTTGATATGTCACTAATTGTCATAATTAAATGAATTGATTAGTTTATTTAATTATTAGTCATATCTACTAAATTAAATAATTATTTTTAATTATTTAATTGCCAAAATTAATATTCCTCTCAATTTAAATAAATGAAATTATTTAAAATGTCATCACATTCTTAACTAACAGTCCATTTTGGTAAATAATCTAAAAAATGGTTATTTATTATCTCATAAAATCCATATTTTGAGTTGATTTAATTCAAATTAGTAACTTTCCTCCAAAAATCAGGTAATCGAGCAGATTATTGATTTTTCAAATCTGATCTTCAATTGAACTCTTATCTTCTTGATTTTTCAAATCTCACAAATCAGACAATCTTTATCTTCTTGATTTTTGAAAATCTTTATTTTTCTAATTAATTATCTCATCTATTCTCCACCATCGATTTAATTTTCTCATATGACATCTCGACCACTCATTTAATGATGTTTCCCTAACCTTGATTAGGGATTGTCATATTAAATCTTGTCCTCTGATTTTAGGTCTCTATTGAAAGTCAATCTCGTCCGTCCATTCAAAATGACATTTTCTATAAAATGTTATTTTGCCCTCATTTTTAGATTACACATCGACACACTTAGACATTTTATAGAAGTTGCAACATTTATTATCATATTCCATTAAGTTTTGACATATTTAGGCATAGGCATTTTCAAATCATTTTTTCATAGGAATTTAGATTCAAATCCTTCAAAGCTTGTGTAGGACTTCATCAAATATTGCTCACGCATTTGGTCTGAGGGAAACACATCAACCAACAAGTTAGAAGGTGCTATAGAGGTAATCATGGAAGATTCGAGGAACAGGTATAATCATTCTTTTGTTTAATTTCCATTGTACTTGATAGTTCTTTGGGTTTCTTAGTCTTTGTTGATTTGGTAATCTCTAATCTAACCTAAAATTAACCCTTAGTTACATTGGTGAACCCGACTCTATTTTTTGTTATTATTTTCGTACGATTTTTGTGTATTCTTTTTCATTTTTGTAGGTATAGGTGCGGAGTGACGCATTCATTTTTTTTTATCGTGACTCATATGATGTGTCATGAAACACTCATAGACTCAAAAAATGCAATCGTTCTGATGTGCCACAATCAAAGTTTGGAATGACACATCTGAACTCTCAAGCCGCATTTGCAACACAAAGTGAAACATTTGCTCTGTTGTGACGCATTTGATTGGTAATGTTTTCTTTTTATTTACATTCAGGTTTTTGATGTTTTTTTCTATTCTTTTTGTTCTGGTCTTCTTCTGCATTCTACCTAGCATAAGTTTTTGTGGTAATAATTCTAATTTGTAGTGTGTGGTGGTTACTTGTCATGGGTTGAAGACTGGTGGATAGGAAACTCTTAACTTGTGGTTCGAATGCCAAAGATGGAACACTAAAACATCGTGCCTATCTTTTTCATAGATTAGTACATAGTTCCTTTTAGTGCAATTAAAAAGAACATGTTTTCTAATTTGCATGAGTGTGTTTGCACAATGGTAGGTGAGTATGCTCTCACCTTGTGAAAACTCGATGATCAGAAAACCAGACCCATTTTTACATGTTATTACCCTCACAACTTAGTAATCAAAGTATCCTCTCTCCTTGGACTTTCGGGCGATCCTAGGTGTAAGAGAAATGGTTACTAACTCTAGAACTTGGGTCTGTTCTGATGGGAAAAAGTACTCAGCCTAGGATGACTCAGATTGGTAGCACCCTGAACCTGAGGGACTTCTAGCTGGTATATAAAAGTGGATTCTTGGGGAAAGCCCAAGAATCATGCATACGATTCTGACGAGATGGATTTAAAAGGGGACTCTCGCCGCATGGATCATGCCCTACGAACAAAATTCCCATATTAAACACCTTTTTTTAGTGTCCAACCATTCTTTGGTCATTGCTTGGTATAGTGTAGGGTACAATATCATGCTGGAAGACACTCACTACTGATCCCCTTGAGTAGAGGTAGCAGTTCTTTGGAAGTCACTACCCAAGAATTCAAATTTGGTGTGCTCGAATGACGTTAATGAGCCATGCAGGGGAGCCAATGCCACCAAAATTCTAAGCTATCCACTCTCGAGAAGGAAAGGTGTTTAGCACCAATTTGAGGTATATCATTGGGCTATACCAAGTATACAAACCCTTGGCCTATTGGCCTTTTAGAATTGTACTTGTCTTATGTGTGCTTGCTTACACCCAAAACATTGTGCTTGTCAAGTGCTTGTTGGATTTCTCAAACATTTTTCACCACATTTACATTTTTGAACAAAACATTCACCACTAGATAGATGGAATTTTTTATCAATACATCAAGAAACTCAATTTTAACAAACTGTGTCGCATTTGTCAAACTGCATTCAATTTTCTAAGACGCAATCACACTGTTAAACTGCATTTGATCTTTCAAACACCACATATGTCTGCGTCGCGATGCATCTAAACCTCACAAAGCCACATCTACAAAATTGAGTCACATTTTTTAGTCCTAGAGCCACATTCACTCAAACCAAACCGCATTCGAGACACTGTGACACATTTGAAGCCTCAAATGATGCATTTTCCTATCACAAGTGAAACCTCATACAAATTCAAAAATGAGTCTACACTTTGTCAATCTTTTGTCAAACACTATTTCTAAAGGGATTCTATCATAAACCAACTTTGAAATTGCTCAAAAATTTTGACCATTAGTTTGCATTCTTGACCATAGGTTTCATCCTTCATTTTTTTTTTTAGTTGCATACATAAGGCATTAGCTTGACCATAGGTTTTAATACTTGTGTACTTTGGAATAGGAAAATCTCAACACAATTTGCAACGTTATTGCTTTCAACATTCATTTATCTTGGACATAATCATCATTCCCTTTTTCAATCATTGCCCTTTTTTGTGAGATTTTCCAACTCAAATGTCTAGTTAGGAAAACTCACCAGTCATTTTGACCCTGTCCTTTTGTCATTTTCAACAAGTCCTTTATTAACTAGAATCGAGAAAAAAGATTGAGCTTAGAAGTGTTTAGGTATCCTTTCGCCAAATCACATTTAGTTAATACCTTGCATCTTTTATTTCCAAAAATCCAAAAATATTATTCATCCTAGTCATCATTTTGAACCTAGATTTTTCATTTATCATATTTAAGTCCTTAGTCCTCATTCAAAATTTTGGCTTTGGCAACCTTGTCATCTTAAGTCACTCATTTCTTTGGACAATGTCATCATCACATAGTCATCCTTGCATTTAGTTGTCATTTTCATTTGAGTAATCTCATTTTATGGTGGAAACTAGACTCCAAAGATAGAAATGACAAATGGAAATTTTTGGGAAAAACTCCACTTCCAATGTTAACAATCCCACGTATGACCCAAATTGGACATTTGATAACCCATTTGGCAACACGAACAATCAAACTCTCACATCCTCATCAAACAGTCCCTTTGAACCATTCTTATGTAAGGATGAGTACAAAAAAATATTGAGGAAAACCTAGAGGTAGCAGCACAAGATTTGAAGGCCTCTCAATTCATGGAACAAATGGTCCTATATGATAGAGACAGATATCTGGCCATACTCTTAAGTCAAGGAGCTAAGTTACCCCATGGATTCAACATTAACACATTGAGATCAACATCCCCTGACCCTAATTTCAATAACACACATAACATGTCAATTAGCGGTCAACCTCCAAACACTATGAGCAATACTTGTTTTGATGCTACAATGACCATAAATGCTACCTCTTACATTCAAAACACCTCCAATTCAATAAATGCTACATCCATTAGAGGATCACAATCTGCCACATTGCCCACAATATCCTCACCACTATCACAATCAACTAGAACCACTTTTGGCTCCTCGGTAGTGTAGGCAAGTTATTCTAATCCTCTTTTTACTACTATGGTAAATTCCACGAGGGCATCATCAAGTGGTTCACAATTTTTGGCCAAACTAGACACTTAAATATATTTTTTAACTAAATCTTCACTTTTGAGCACCTATAGTAGCTAAACCATGAGGAATTTGAAGATGATGCAAACTAGAGTTTCGTGAAATTTTGTCTATAGATTCTAAATATATTTTTTTCAAAATTTTTGGAATCATATTGCACTTATTTTTCCATCTCCCTTGAAAACGAGTTTTTTTCATAAAACAATTTTTTAAAAAAGTGACGCTCACTGTATAAAGCAATAATTTTTTTTCCATGAAGGATAAAATTATAATTCTATTGAATTTAGATTTGAAACTCTGATATCTAGTGCTTCCACTTGGTCAGATAGTTTTTTATTGAATATTTTTTCTTTAATCAAGTTTCAAATTCAAACCAATTATAATTCAGACATAATGCGACCATAACACAACTTTTTTGTATGTATCAAAATTCATTTTTTTTTCTTTTGGATCAAGGACTTAAATATCTAGTGCACTAATATTTTAAATTTTTAATAATCTTCTATTTTTCTACATGTGCAGAACAAAGAGCTTGATTTTCGGTGAAAAACCTACATTCACAAGAAATAAAAATAAATATAATAATCAAATTAAATTTATTTAAAATTATACTTTTGGGAAGCTTATAATAAGGACTACATACTTGCAAAAATAAATTTTAAATGAATTCATTTGATCTCCCAAAGGTAAATCAAAAGTGGTTTTTAATCAGCATTTTGATAGGTGTAAAGGAGACTCTATTATAGGTATGGTTTAAAACTAGCGGGGTTCTATCCAAGGGGGTTTTATTTAAGGTAGTTTGATCAAACCCTCTTCAATTGGAATTCTTTAAATGGAATTTTTCAAGGCTTAAATCATTATATTTTCTAAAAATATGTGATTTCAGCAAAAATCAGTTCCTCCCAGAAATTGTAAACCACTATTGTGGCCAACACCACCCCCTTGATAGCTACATCTACTACCATGAATACACCTTCGACATATCCGCTCATTGGTATTTCACAAAATCCTTTGGGTGGGGGAAAATGATGTATTTTCATTCAAGGACAACAAAAAGGTATTAACACGTCAACACAGTCAAATGCAATCCTCTCCCAAGGACAAAATATGAACATCCCCTTGTACCAACCCAACACTTTGGACAAGGTAGTCAAAAAATGTAGCCTATGGCACCATTCATAAATCAAAATGTTCATGGTCACCATATTCCCCAAATATCGACCCAAATGGCTGGGGGACACATCCCAACCTACTCATCTCAAATTCATACTCCCCAACATACCCCCAATCCAAATTTTCAACACCAACACCACACAAATCCGAACACATCACACATATCGCAACATTTCATCCCTCAACAATACACCAACATCCACACACAACAAATGGGGACCAATGGTGTACCAATCATTCCAACATATGGGACCACAAATGACCCTATTAGAGATGCCTTACAAGTAAAATTGATGGGTCTAGAGAAAACTATCCAAAACATACAAATATCAGGGAAAAAATCATAAGTGTCATATGATCTAAATGTATACCCATTCAAAATTAGTTTATACATGCCACCATTTCCTCTAGGATATGTGCCACCCAATTTTACAAAATACAGAGGCAAGACAAGCCCCATCGAACATGTTCACAAGTTTGCAACAAATTGTATGGATGTCGCCTATGAACAAACGTACTTGATAAGACTCTTTTCTAAAAGTCTTGTAGGTCTTGCCCTTTAGTGGTTCTCAACTCAAAAGGATATCCAAACATGGGATAAGCTTAAGCAAAAATTCATAAAAATTTACGCATACAACATTGACATGGACACCTCTATTACTAGCTTGTGCAATCTCACACAAGAGGATGCCGATGAGACATTGATCCCATTCTTTCAAAAATGGAGAAGTCTAGCTAGTCAATGTCACATTGACATACCCAAAAGGGAAAAGGTGGATACATTTGTTCAAACACTTTTGGGTCCCCTAAGATATACATTGCAAGTGCATTATTACACAACCTTCATGACCCTAGTTGAAAAAGTGGTCAAAATTAAGAAAGCCCTTATCACAAAGGGAGAACTAAGATACGGTCCTAAAAACACAAATGCCAATCCTCTCACTGAAAAAAATAAATATTGGGTCAAAAATAAACATGTTACAAATGATGGTGTTGTTGATGCCAAGGTTGCAAAAATTTCGGGTCCTGTACTAGCCCTAAAAAGGGTTCAACAGTAAAAAAAAACCAACAATGACATTGACACCCCCTACCAATGTCCCCTTAAACAACCAAAGTGGTGAAAATAATCAAGGACAATATCGACAGATGAGACAATTCCCTAGGGCTCGCACATACACTCCTTTGGGTGAGCCCATTGAAGAAGTCCTCTAGAAATGCCTCTAGAATGGTGTCATCACACTTTAGGAACTAAAACCATATGACCCAGGGAAGTTCAAACCAACATGGTGGGATGATAATGCATTTTGCAATTATCATCGAGCAAAAGGGCATAAAACCTCTACCTATCGACAACTAAAATACCTGGTACAAGACCTTATCGAGAGTCATATCATTGAGGTAGGTGGATCACAATTTGCCTCCAATTCAGACCATACTATTCATAACAACCCACTGCAAGACCATGGTTCTAATAATGTTTCCACGTCATGTCCATAGACAAACAATAATCACGCTAACTTTTCACGTGCCAAGTATGACTATTCGGGTGGACCTATTATAAATAATGTTTTAACTAACAATGAATAAATCAATACCATTATGGTCAAGAGAGAACCCCAATGCAATGCTACTACTCGAAGTGGCAAGGTCACCATAGTCAGTCCGCCTCCTGCTAGGCAATCCAAAATCACCATACCTGGCCCATATTCTAAACAGTCAAAATCTATCTTAAACAAAAAGCAGTGGCAACCCAAAATTTAGTTCAACCTTATCGACCAACTTGGCAAGACTCCCGCACAAATTTCTATACTCGAGCTACTTTGCATATCTCCCATGCATAAGTTTGTACTAGATAAAACCCTGCAAGAGTCATCAGTCCCCAAGGATATTGATGTAAACCAATTTGAGACCATGGTGGGTTACCTCACTACACCTCACCATGTCACCTTTTCTGATCAAGACTACTCGTCGCCTAAGACCAACCACAATGATGCATTGTACATTGAAACTTTTGTCCATAAGCACAAGGTCAGAAGAGTTTTAGTAGATGGTAAAGCAGGATTGAATATATGCTCCCTAAAATTGGTTAAGGCTCTAGAATTCTCTGATGCATGCGTGGACCCTACAAAGAGTATAGTGATAAAAGCATATGATGATGAAGAATGCTCTTCACGAGGCATTATTTATCTTCCTATCAGAGTGGGACTAGTCATTGTGGATACAACCTACCAGGGATTGGATCTGGAACTACCATACAACATCTTGCTTAGACGTCCTTGGATTCATGCCTTAAAATCCATCCCATCCACATATCACCAATGCTTAAATTTCCCATTTGATGTAACAAAAATCACTATATATGGAGACCCCAACCCTTACCAATATTGTACCAACCTAAGGGGTATTTCTGAAAACTGAGTGCCTATCAATCGAGAGGCTTTTGGCACCTTTTCTTCCAAATACATTGACTCATCCACACTTGCATCATCTTCCACATCCACTCCGTCCACATCTTCCACCACACCACCATCTTCCGCAAACCCTAAGGCTGAACCTATTGTCAAGATCCAAGACCTCGGCTATGGAAAATTCAAACTACATACAACATATAGCATCACAATGATACCCAAGTCCCTGAAGGCTTATGGTCGGTCGTGTTTTAGAATGGAACCCAAAGAAAATTTCAAAGTTCCACCAAAAATAGTTTTCATCAAATGGGGAGACATGAGTAAGGAGGACCTTGTTGATATCACAAGATGGCTCTATAAAGATATTGTCGTACTACCCCCATTACTAGTTAAGAAATATGGCAAGGGGTATGACATAATCAAGGCTAAGGGCTACAATAGAACTAGTGGCCTAGGCAAAAAATAAAACTAGATGAAGAGAGCCCATAGAACCTTTCAAAATACCAAAGTATCTTGGATTAGGGTTTGGATCACCCGACAATGACAATCGACGTACCAATGGACTTTCAAGTGAGCGAATGCATGCTTCAAAAAATGTCAAGACTGCTAAGGAAACCCTCACCGAAATTGACTCCCAAGAGTGGGAATTTGGCTCTGAATGATCCTTAAGTGACTGTTGCCTCGATGATTTGTTTGTTGAAATGGGGGAACTGGCCTCTGAACAAAGATTTTGGAAAACATTTAAAATTGATCAGGCACCAAATAGTAAAAGGTCCACTACCACTCCCCATGAATTACAAACCCCATCATCTACATGCCATCAGTCTAACCCATTTGAATTACCAAATGACACTAACAATCACGACTCTGAGTCCTTCACCCGTTATTTTGACAATGAATATGAAACAAGTGAAGGGGAATATTGGATAGAGTCTGATGTGGAATTGGATGATGATAATCTTATCTACAATATCACTGAATCCATCTGCATGCTTTTTACATCCTCCCCTTAATTCACCAACAAGGATGATGGCATTTCCCTAGTTTATAATCAACTAGTCAATTGGGACCAACAAGGCCCACCAATCCTTGACACCTTTTCGAATGATGAGGCAATTGCAGAGTTTATGGGATTACATGAGGGCATACCCAGTGGTGATCACAAGTCAGGATTCACCATTGATTTAGATTGTGCTACCTACTTCGGCGAGACTACTCCATCCTCGAGTCACAAAATTAAAAATAAAAATAAAATGAAAAATGAAACGTCTTTAGGTGAAAATTGAAAGGCACCTTCTGATGACAAAAAATTAAAAAACAAAGGATGCATATGTGGGTGAAAACCTCTCTGAGGCACCCAAAGATGGAGGACTGGACTTTCTTCCCATACAAGAAGGGAAGTCAGCTATGCTTATAGAAGACACCATAGAAGACAACATATCAACTCCAAAAGATCCCAAAGTGGTCCTCTTTGCTGCATCATTGACTAAAGAAGAGAGACCAAAATTTCACAAATTCTTCATGGAACACAAAGTCAACTTCGCATGGTCCTATGCTAACATGCCAGGATTAGACCTAGAACTAGTTTTGCACCATCTGCCACTATTTTCAAATGCCAAACCAGTTAAACCAAAAGTTACACAAAATCCATCCTTAGGTCGCACTATTGGTGGTCTGGTTGAGAAAAGATCTAGATGTTGGATTCATACGGTCTATTGATTATGCTAAAGGGATATCTAACCTCATTCCAATAACAAAGCCAAATGGGATGATCAATGTTTGTATAGATTTTAGAGACCAAAATAAGGCATGCCCAAAAGATGACTTTCCATTACCGAATATTGATATCATAGTTGACCTCACAGCAGGATATGATATGTTGTCCCTAATGGATGGTTTCTCCAACTATAACCAGATTCACATTGCCCTAGAAGATTAGCACAAAATGAAATTTACCTACCCTTGGGGTATGTACTATTGGAATGTCATTCCATTCAGACTCAAAAATGTAGGCGCCACATATCAAAGGGCTATGATCACAATCTTTCATGACATGATGCATAAAATAATGGAATATTATGTAGATGACCTATTGGCTAAATCAGTAACAAGAAAGGATCATTTGAAAGTGCTAGACACAATTTTCAAATGATTGGAAGAATACAAAGTATGGCTAAATCCTAAGAAATGTGTCTTTGGTGTAACATCAAGTAAAATCTTGGGATACATAATTTCTTGAAGAGGCATTGAGGTTGATCCAGCAAAAGTAAAGGCCATCATAGACATGCCTCCACCTAGAGGAATTATTTAACTCATAACCCTACAAGGCAGGGTACAATCTATTCGGTGCTTCATAGCCCAACTGGTCAATAAATGCCAACCATTCCAACATATTCTATGCAAAGGTATCCCATTTCTGTGGAAAAATAAATGCCAAGAATCCTTTCAACACATAAAAGAGTACCTATTGTCACCACCAATTCTCATGCCTCCCATTTACAAAAATCCATTGATCCTATACATCTCTGTGACTAATTCTACACTAGGGGCATTACTAGCCTAGAACGACCATGAAGAAAAAGAAAGGGCTATATATTACATAGTCAGACATTGGTCGGGTATGAACTAAACTACACACCAATTGAATGGGCTTGTCTAGACACAGTCTTTGCAACATAGAAGCTAAGACATTATATGTTATGCCATCATACACAGCTAGTAGCAAAGATCGACCCCCTCAAATATTTTCTAAGTCGGGCAGCATTAACAAGACGTTTGGAAAAATGGGTCATGATTCTGAGCGAATATGATATTCAATATGTAGAAAGAAAGGCAATAAAATGGCAGGTCATAGCAGATCAGTTGGCAGATGCACCTTTACAAAATGATCACCCGTTAGTGGCAGATTTTCCAAATGAGTCGATATTCCATATGGAACCTCAGTCACCTTGGAGACTCTACTTTGATGGATCCCACACTAATCATGGCTCGGGGGCAAGAATCCTTTTCATCACCCCTCAACGAGACTCCATTCCTAAGTCTTTCTGCATAGCTCTCCCATGCACAAACAATGTGGTGGAATATGAGGCACTGGTTACAGGACTAAGAATAGTAATAAAGTGGAAAATTAGAGCATTACATGTCTATGGGGATTCTCAGTAGTCATCAACCAGGTCAATAATGACTATGACACAAAAGATGAAAACCTAATGCCCTACAAACGAATGGTTGATATTTTCCAAACATATTTTCACATGGTGACTTTTGAACAAGTTCTGAGAGCACAGAACAAAGCGGCAGATGCCATGGATACAATAGGTTCCCTCCTCGACATACCAAGCAACATGCCTCAACTAGAATTCCTAATAGAACAATTGTTGGTCCTTGCCTATGACATTCCAGAGTTAGAAATGGTCTGTGAACTTGTTGGTTCTGACTCTCCCTGGTACTAGGATATTTATGACTACCTTAAGTCTCAAACCATTCCACCTAACCTATCCAATAGCCGGAGAAAGTCCTTCATCCAAAAATCTACAAGATATGCCATCATTAGTGACACCCTTTACTGTCAGCTTTGATGACACCCTCCTTAGATGTCTTGACACCAATGAAGCACGTACAACCTTACGCGAAGTACATGATGGTATATGCAGGTCTCATTTGAGTGGTCCTACTCTAGCCAACAAAGTAATGAGACTTGGGTACTATTGGCATACCATTGAAAAGGATGCAATAAAATATTTCAAGACTTGTCACAAATGCCAGATTCATAGTGATTTGATCCACACTCTAGCGTAGGAACTTTGGTCGATCACTTCTCCTTGGCCTTTTGCTCAATGGGGACTCGACCTTGTGGGAAAGATTCATCCTACCTTGTCCAATGGCCATAAATTCATTATCACAACCACTGAGTATTTTATGAAGTGGATTGAAGCCATCCCACTGACACACATAACCAACAAACAAATATCCAAGTTCATTCTTAACTACATCATTTTCTGATATGGCCTTCCGCAATCCATCATCACTGATAATGGACATCCATTTAAAAACCAAGACGTTCTTGAGTTATGTGAGTGATTTCACATCCAACATCATTTTTCTTCTCCATATTACCCACAAGAAAATGGTCAAGCTGAGGTGTCAAATAAAACCATTGTTAAAATCCTCAAAAAGACTATCAATGACATTGGCCATGACTGGTATATACAACTCAATCCTGCTCTGTGGGCTTACCACACTAGCATTTGTATGCCTACATGAGCCACTCCTTTTGCCCTGGTCTTTGGAGTTGAGGCCATCTTGCCCATTGAGGTTGAAATTCCTTCCCTATGAGTCTCCCTGAAGGGTTTAACTGATGATGATGAGTATAGACAGTTGCACTTGCATGAGCTGGAGATTCTAGAAGAAAGAAGGAAAAACTCCCTAAACTAGCTACAAGTGTATCAATACCATCTTTTTCGTAGTTACACTAAGAAAGTCATAGTCAAGAAATTTGACATTGGCGACTTAGTTCTCATGCAGAACCCTAAAAACTAGGCTGACAGAGAAAATCTGGGAAAGTTTGAACCAAACTAGTTGGGTGCTTACATCATCATATCATATTTTGGCTCTGGAGCCTATCAGCTGGTGACTCCAGATGGAGAACAACTGATAGAACTTATCAATAGTTTACATCTCTGAAAGTTCTATGCATAGCATCAGGAGATCGAGCTAAAAAATGAAAAATACAAAAAAATTGAAAAATGATAAAAAAATCATTGCCTTGATGAAAACCTGGAAAATAGGTGTCTTGGCAACACCAAAATAAAAATAGTAAAGAAAAATGATTTATCCAACAGTGAAAATCTAGAAAACAAGCACCATGCATAATCAATCATTGCTCCACCATTTACTATTACTTTGTCTGCCATGGCCTAGGCTGAAATACATTTTTTGTCAGCACCACATCATTCCCTTCATGTCATGGTTCATAAATGGTTGACATCAAGTCCTGGCTACTGTCCATCTGGCACCCTTGGCACATCTCTTTCACGTCCTTTAAAATTGGCTAAGTCTTGGATTTGACTAGGGGCAAAATTTTTATCATGTAACTTTAGTGGATGTCACGCATGGTTTTGAAAATTGCTACAAAGTCCTAAAAAAGACAAAAAACATTGCAAATAGTCTTGAAAAAAGACAAAACCATGGAAAAAAGTCCTGAAAAAAGACAAAATCATGGCAAAAAGTCCTGAAAAAAAGACAAAAACATAGCAAACAGTCTTGAAAAAAGACAAAAACATCACAAAATGTCTTGAAGAAAGACAAAACATTATAAAATGTCCTAAAAAAAAGACCTAAAAATAAAAAAATGTCTTGAAGAAATCACAACAAATGTCAAATTGTCTCGAAATCACAAAAACATAAGTCATTTTGTCAAATTAGTCAGTATTTGTCATTTGTCTTCAAACTACGTTGTCTCTACATATTTGCTACATAGGAAAGACTCATTTTTGAGTCCACGACACATTAGGTCAGTCCTTTTAGGTTTTTCAAAATAAAATCATGACGCAATCTCTGGTTATCAAGACAAGGTCATCGGTTGTGTCAAACTACGAGGTATCTGAGTGTATGATGTAGGAAAGGCCATCTGTCGATGAGCTCCTGAGGCCGCACTAGGTCAGTCCATTAGGGTTCATGGCACTATAGTGGCACATACGTCAAAAGTCTATAGGACAAAAAAATCATTAAAACAAAGTATGGCAATTATTTATTCAAAACTGACAAACACATTAGCATGTCAAACAATATCAAAATATAGTCAACACAAGTCAAACTTAGTCAAAACATGTCAATTGATCATAGCCTACCAAATTTTCAACTCTTGGTTAGCTTTTAGATGTATCCTTCTAAAAGATAACCTCTGTCATTCATGCCTTAGGATGTGTCCTTCCTAGGTATCATCATTGTCATTCAACATTTTGAGGGATCCTCTTAACATCTAAGGATCACTCCTCTTGACATGAGTATTCTTCATATGTGTCCTTCTGAAGAACAAAATTTGTCATTTATGCCATAGGATGTGTCCTTCCTAGGAATTTTCATCATTTCGAGGGATCCCTTTTGACATTTAGGGATCAATCCTCTCAACATCAACCTTATTCAGGATGTGTCCTTCTTGAATTTGGTAATCTTCAACATTTGTCATTTTGACATCACCAAAACCTTGACACCCTGGCATCTTGACATCATCAAACTTGACATTTTGACATTAAAGAAATGGGTATCCAAAAGCACTTGGAAAACACTTGGCACTTGTCTTTTGGCCTTTTATCATGATATTAGTTTTTCAACAAGATCCCAATAACAAGATTTAGAGAAGTAGTGACGTATCATGACGATTGACGTGCATGATTACTAGTTTCTTAGCGAGGTCCTGACTTTGGGATTTAGAAAAACAAAGGTGTATCATGATAAGGGATCTATTTTGTATTTTTGAAATCACGATGCTAGTTTCTCAAGGATTTCTTGGAAACAGGATTTAGAGAAGCAACGATGTTTCATGAATTGTCCTTCTTGTCTTTTCTGCTTGCGGTTGGTTATGACAAAAAGACTGGGGCAGTCACGCTATTAGTATGAGTCATGATCATCCTTGTCTATGACTACTTGTCTAAATGTGATGGTATGACCTTGCACACCTTGATCTATGTCATATCATGGTGTTTTTTGGCCATTACAACAGTCTTTCCAATGATGATTAAGAGCAATAAATATTAAAGTCCTATGGTAAGGTTTTGAAGGATTTGGTCTAGGAACTAACGCATCTCCTTTGATCTGGTCGTCTTCTCTCATTGGTCTAGTCATCTTCTCATGTCCATCTCATGATGATATACTATGACATACAAAAACATAAGTGCATACATGATCATATAAACATTGCATTAGTTCCATACATACGTCATCCATGGCATTAAATCATATATATTTCATTACTATAAACATGGCATTCATTCAAGTAAATACATTAGGCATATCATTATCACTATCTTCACAAAATCAATAGAACATATAAAGTAGCATTGCATCATAATGGTATCATCTCATAAGTAAGCATCATAGGACATACATGGCAAGACATATAAATGATACCATCATCCACCATAAACCAACAACATACATAAAGCATCACATCACATATATCATAATGCATAAATCAAATAACATTGCATAACGCACATGTAGGCCACATCAAAACTATATCATCATATAATATCATCTCAAAAATGTAGAATGTCACAGGATAAATTCAAGAGATATCCCAAAAATGGAGCTTGCAAGCTCAATAATATATACATAATGTGTCATAACATTGAAAAAAAAGGCAAACATGCCCCTAGGGTAGACTCTCATCATCCTCTCGTGGAAAAGAATGTGGCGGTTGGATCTTTGTGACTAGCACTGAAATGATGGGTGGACCTATAGTAGCCTCTGTTTGTGCAACCAATGTAACTGCCACTGATGGCATCATCTCCATGGTAATAGACACCTGTGATGTCATAGCGGCCTGGCTCTAAGAAGCATAAGGATCTATCACTGGTAGTTGCCTCTGTACTGATTTCTGCACTAAACCAGTAGACCCATGATTGTGGCTCAAATGATGACTCGAGGCATGCCTGTGAGAGTGGTGGGACCTATGCCCTAATGTGTGCCCTAACGAGGTGGACCTTCCTGCACTTGAGTGACTCCTGCTACTGCTCCCACTCCTTAATCGATGACCACTGCCTGTCCTCATTTGAGACCGCGACAATGTAGGATCTCGTCGCTCAAGAGGCACTACCTGCTCATATAGTGTCCTGTATTGCCCCAACCTCATGCTCACCCTGGCCAACTCACAAGCAATATCCCTAGAAGGCCCTATACATAATACTGCAAACTCTACGCATCATTGAGCTGAGTCTTGCTAATGGATCACTGGCTAATCCTACTCTACCCAAGCCACCTCTAGCTCTAACTGCAATGCTCGGACATGTGCGACACTCTCATCCAGTCTCCTCTAAAGGTTTTCCACCCTCTGGTCTGTCGTGGCATCATGGGGTAGCACTGTGCTGGAGGGTATCTCCTCATCTCCCTCCACCATTCTCCATTTGAGAAGTCTGTCATCCTCATCCATGGCATCATTGTCATCATCGGCATCCTCTGCCACATCCTCTCCGCCAACTCCCTCATCTCGAGGCACATCTACCTCCTGCCTCAGCTTCTCCTCCTCCTATCTCTCCTCCTACCTCGGCTTCTCCTCCTCTACCACATCCTCCTCCTATCTCTCCTCCTCCCCCTTTTGCCTCGACTGCTCCTCCTCCTCCTCTCTCCCTCTTCAGCCACCTTTGGGATAGCATCTAGTGATACTCTCACCACATGTGGGTGCACCCTCTGATCCTGTATATAACCATCTTGCCTCCAACCTTAACCATCTCCTCCATCATCCATCATCATCATCTCCACCCCGACCTCATCCCTACCTCCATCTCAACCTCCGTCCCTACCTCCATCCTAGGCTCTGTCCCTGCTTCCATCCTAACCTCCATCTCTCCCCCTGGGTCCATCCCTGCCTCCATCCCTCCCCTGGCCTCTGCCTCTATCACCACCTCTGCCTCCTCGCCTGGCCCTTGACACATGTGGTATGACTGACCTTCTATCCACTAGTGTTAGCCCATTTGGATCTATCAATGGCACTAGTCTATGTGCCTACCACTATAGTTCATAATTTGTTGTGGTCCTTGGATCTACAATCCCACCTCTCCATCCCCATGACTGGGCTCCTAGCCCATCAATTTGTTGCTTGGCGAATGCTGTTGGAATGGATGGCCCCCAAGCATACTCTCTGGAAGATCGAGCGTACTCAGTTGTCCCTGTAGGTACACCTTACTACTCTTCAAACTATCTAAGGACACGCTATGGTAGATACATCTCTATGATCAACTAGCTCTACATTGTCCTACCAATCAAATACTGATACTGTCTGCATAGGCTGAGATGGTCCACCTCATCATCCCACTACTATCAGTCTTTGTACGACCTCTAGATAAAAGACACTATAGTATCAATCAGATGTCACCACCAACCTATCTCACCCATCCGTGTTTGTTGTAGCACACCGACATCATAGTACGCATAGGGCATCCCCTCAGCCAACTGTGGTCTATGAATCGGTGGATGAAATATAGCTATGTGCTCCCAAGCCAAAATCATCATCAGTGTGGTGCCACAGGATATAGTCTTAGCCCTCCTATAGACAACCTTGTGCAGCTGATGGTAGAATGTGCCCAATAAACAAGGGCCTAATGCATACACTATCTTGTCCCGTCTCACCCCAACTAAGACGTCTCCCTATCCAATAGGGAACCCATGTTTGTGATAGCAGGAATCAATATCCCACCAATCCGTATCGCTAGGAACACATCAAATTGAGTATAGTGCTCCGCCATAAACTCCCAACGGATCTCACATCCTTGGATGTTGAATCCTGCACCCTCATCTTGATAGTACACCCTGAAGGTCTACTCTCCATGGCGAGGGTCATAGATAATCCACTCTCCTCGAATCGACACACGTAGAATGCAGTACACATCCTCTAGTTTGATGGTTGCCTCTCCCTTCAACAAGTGGAAAGAACAAGTCTCTGAATGCCAACACTCACATAGTGTAGTCAATAGTCCCATATTTCCTTGAATAATGGGCATATAAGTGACATAAAACAAACCCAGTGACATCAATCGTCGCCGCTCTCGCGGGCTCAGCTGATTAGCAAACTAGAAAGTCATTAGTCTGCTCTCTCGCATGTATATCGGTGCAAGCTATCTTTGCACAAAGCCAAAAAACACGTCAGTACCTTCTAGACAATTGTCAGTATCATCAAAAAACCATTTCAAATTCAAAAACATCAAAATTGGCCCTAGTCAAAGTCAACGTCAAAAGCATCGTGGTGACTGCAATTGCGTCAAAAAACAACAAATGCATTGTTTCGTACCTCAAATGTGTTGTGACATGTCATTTGCATCATTCGGTAGCTCAAATGCATTGCATCAAAGCACTTGCATCACAATATATGACACTTGTGTCATTTCATTCAAATGCGTCACTTGAATAGATGATTACGTCATAAAAAGACAATTGCAGCATTCTAACTTTCGAATTCGGCTCAAAGAGGTGAACGTGTCAAAGTTTTTGTGAAATGCATTACAAACCCTCGTCCTATCATAAACTACCCTTGTACTTGCATCGCGACACATCAAATGCATCGAACATGAAGTTGAATGCGGCTTACATGCACGCAAATGTGTCCCAACGCATTTTTTGTTCACCCTAAAACCCTACTTTTGGCATGCAAAATGAAAAAATTATAAAGGGGGTTGGGGGTACATACCGCTAGATTTGAGCCCTCTAGCTGCCTATAGGTTTGCATGATCTTGCCACGATGCTCTGTCACTGGAATCACCATCCTTGCTACACTTCTTTTCACTCTGAGCTCTCAAAATTTGCAAATGGAGTAGTGAAAATGAATTGACTTTTACCCCTTTGTCAACCTATTTATAAAGTCAAAATGGCATTTGTCAACTAGGTTATTACTGAAGACTCATTTGACCAACTTTGACCACCCCGTTGGCTGTCTTAAACATGCCAAAATCTGAAACAGTCTGCGCCATCATTTTTTTGGTCATCAAATTGACTTATCGGGACCCTTTCCAAATTTTTTCGCCATCGATCCAAAATTTGAAAAATTTCCTGAGGGGGCATTGATACTCTACAGCTTCACTGGGGCATATTTTTGACTTATTTTCTTTGTCACAATGCGACACGCTACATTATGACAAAGAGGGGAAAAATGTAGACACTTAAAAATGACCTAGGCCTGCAAGCTCTATTTTTACCACTTCATCCTAGCATAATTATGACATTTAATTATGTCTTTGGTCCATATTGGACTATTAATTAAATAATTCATATTTGTTTAATTAATTCATGTCCTTTTATTCTTCATGATTATTAAATAAATAAATTCTATTTATTTATTAAATACGTCATTAATTGTCTAAGTCTTCCCCTAATTAAATAAATTTCTTAATTTATTTAATTACCTTTCTTCATTCATTTCTTCATGATTATTAAAATAAATAAATTTTAATTTATTTATTTAATATGTCACTAATTGTCATAATTAAATGAATTGATCAATTTATTTAATTATTAGTCATATCTGCTAAATTAAATAATTATTTTTAATTATTTAATTGCCAAAATTGATATTCCTCTCAATTTAAATAAATGAAATTATTTAAAATGTCATCACATTCTTAACTAACAGTCCATTTTGGTAAATAATCTAAAATCGGTTATTTATTATCTCTTAAAATCCATATTTGAGTTGATTTAATTCAAATTGGTAACTTTTCTCCAAAAATCAAGTAATCGAGCAGATTATTAATTTTTCAAATCTAATCTTCAGTTCAACTCTGATCTTCTTCATTTTTTGAATCTCACAAATCAGGAAGTCTTTATCTTCTTGATTTTCAAAAATCTTTCTTTTTCTAATTAATTATCTCATCTATTCTCCACCATGGATTTGATTTTCTCATATGACATCTCGACCACTCATTTAATGATGTTGCCCTAACCTTGATTAGGGTTTGTTAGATTAAATCTTGTCCTCTGATTTTAGGTCTCTATTGAAGTCGATCTCGTCCATCCATTCAAAATGGCATTTTCTATAAAATGTTATTTTTCTCTCGTTTTTAGATTACACACTGACACACTTAGACATTTTATAGAGGTTGCAACATTTATTATCATATTCCATTAAGTTTTGACATATTTAGGCATAGGAATTTTCAAATCATTTTGTCATAGGCATTTAGATTCAAATCCTTCAAAGCTTGTGTAGGACTTTGTCAAATATTGCTCACACATTTGGTCTGAGGGCAACACATCAACCAACAAGTTAGAAGGTGCTATGTTGGTAATCATGGAAGATTCGAGGAATAGGCATAATCATTCTTTTGTTTAATTTCCATTGTACTTGATAGTTCTTTGGGTTTCTTAGTCTTTGTTGATTTGGTAATCTCTTATCTAGCCTAAAATTAACCCTTAGTTACAATATTGTATTTACATTCATCTTGCATTTAGAAGCCCTTTCATGAGTATTTGGTGTCCTATTGCTAATACTATAGTGAGAAAAAGTTTGAGACTCGTGTCATCCCACAATAGCACAATCGTTGTGGATCTTGGGTTGTCTAGCTCTTTCACTCCTAGTATTGACACTAGTACACTAGTTATGGACTATACCTTCAACAACTCTTTACCTTGAAGTAGTGTGATGCATGTTGTAAAAATGGTTGCTAGTGTCTCAAAAGAAAACATAATTCAAATCCATGAAGACTTAGCAAACCTACAACATCAAGTGAAAAAATGGCAACATTTCAATTACTGCCATCTCTCCTATAGATAACATTCATCACATGCTTGAAAGTGAATATGGACTTGACCTTGTGAAAAAAATCATTCAAACCTTTGGGAAACATCTCACCTCAACCACTAGTTGTCCTTTTCCTACAAGAAATGTCACAAGAAAAGGAGGAGCTTGAATTCATCCTCTCACAACAATAGCCTCAATTCCTACCTATACAAACCCTGAAGTCAAAACAACAATGCAACCAACTAGTAATGTGATTCCTTCCTTGGGTATTTCTGCTAGCATCCCTAGTATCTTTAAGGCATCACATGTCATATATCCTACTAGTTTACCACCTATAAGTATTCCATTCACTTGTCTCTCAAACACATACACCCCCTCACCTTTTTCACCTCCATCTCATAATGCAAGCAACGACCCTCTCATAAAGAAACTCTTACAAACCATTTCATCCCTTCAAAAAAAAATTTCCACTATCAACCAAAATCAAAATGGCCCACCTACATATTATGTCAAAATTAGTCCATTGTCCTTATACATATTGTGAACACCAATACCACAAGGTTTAGAGGTGCCTAGATTCAAGAAATATGGAGGAAAGGGAGATCCTTCTAACCATGTTAATGGTTATACCACCTTATGTAGTGACTTTTTCCTTGATGATAAACTCTTGGCTAATCTTTTCCCTTGGTCCTTGAAAGATACTACCTTGGATTGGTTTTCTTCTTTATCCAACAAAGCAATTTGTTCATTCAATGAACTTTTTGAGGCATTTTTTAACCATTTCCAAGTGCATATGAACCCTAAGATGACCTTGGATGACTTGATGAAATGCAAGCAAAAAAAAGAAGAAAAGATAACCAACTTTATCTTATGCTACCAATTGCTTTATTCCCAAATCAATGTCAAGGTTCCTGATCCCTGCCTTCAAAATATGTTCATATAAAATTTGAAAATAAAGATACAAGATGAGCTTACCATGATGAAATTTCCATCCTTTATGTACTTGTGTACTACCCTCTGTGATTATCAAAATTCAGTTAGTAGTCAAGATAGAAAACCCACTTCTACCTGAACTGAGAAGTCTAAACTTGTAAACCAAAACAATACTCAAACCTTTGAGAAAATAGAACAAAGGGTTCCTTCAATTCAATATCCCTTAAAAAACAACTTAGAATGTCGATAACCAAGTAGCTATTGTTAAAGCTATGATACCCTTTAGCTATGGAGGCCTGAAAAGAAAATTCACCCCTTAACTGATACCCTTCATAACACAATGTCTCAACTCATAGAATAGAGATGATTACCCTACCACCCGTTAAAAAAATTGATCCTAGTAAACCATTACCCACAAGCTATAGGAAAAATTCTTATTGCCATTATCACTAAAAAAATGGACATGAGACAAAACATTGTAAGCATCCTAAACATCTTGTACAAGACCTCAATGATTTCGGTCATCTTTTTGTTGGGGGTGTTAGTGATCAAAGAAATAATTTTGTTGCACCTCCTAAACAAAACTTGCAAATTTTCACCAAACCTATGCCTAATCATAACATTTCATTCATCAAAGCTAGCAAAACTACAAAGAATGATGTGATGAATGTTGATAGAGATGATGATAACAATGATTCTATTGAACACAATTCTATAGATAATGATCATATGGATGACATGGTAGGAGTGATAGATGTCATTCCTCATAAGGTCCAAACTAAAATCATCTTGACATTGCTTTCTCCACTAAAGATATACTTAAACATGCACCCGATGGTCCTCTTTACATAGTCAGATGAATCTATGACAAGCCCATTTATGAGATACTAATAGATCCCACCTATGGAGAGAATGTGATCACCGAGGAATTATTACTTCTTCATGAACTCTATCAAGATATATATGATAAACCGAAAGAATGGATAAATATGCATAATGGCTTTGCTTGCCCAAAGCTGGGACCAATCACTCTTCCCTTAGAAATAGGACCAAAAACATTAGATATCTCATTCTCCATCATCCTGTAGTCAAACCAATTTCATGTGAAGCTAGGTTATCCATAGCTTCACTCCATGAAATTTTTCCCTTTGGTTGTACATAAATTCTTAAAGTTTCCCTTTGACAATGAAGTTTTCACCATCCATCATAGTGGCTTTGACGCATTTTCCTCCAAAGGTAACTTATCCTTAGATTTCTTT
The DNA here is from genome assembly GCA_007258455.2 of Sequoia sempervirens. Taxonomy (NCBI): domain Eukaryota; kingdom Viridiplantae; phylum Streptophyta; class Pinopsida; order Cupressales; family Cupressaceae; genus Sequoia; species Sequoia sempervirens. Next base: position 31,971,142 of record VDFB02109042.1, read on the forward strand.
TGGCCCAAGCCTATAGATCCTATAAAACCATGAGAAGACTTTAGAAAGAAGAAGCAGAACCATCCCTTTGAAATATGTCCCCACCCACCACCAAGCCTACCATCCTAGACAAAACCATGATTAAGCCTAAAGAAATTTCAAACAACGAAGACCAACCTAAGAGAGAACCTTCACCTACCTCTTACAAATGACCAAGAGATAATGAAAACAATCCCATCATGCCTCCTAGAATAAAACAAGTTTACAAAGTAAAATAGAAAAAGTTTGAACAACCCCCCATGGTTCCTTCCATTCCTCCCCTTAGGAAAGAAAAGAAACCTGTTGTTGACCAATCTACTCCTACAAAAATGCAACTTGAAAACCAAACTAAAAGAAACAAATGTGTTAGAGAGCATAGGCATAGATGTTGTGCCCTTGCTCATAGGTTAAACAATGAACTAAATAAAGAAAATCAAAATACAAACCTAACTGAAGCAATGCATGATGACTCTACCCTTGCCCCAAAATAGAACAGTCCAATACAAATGTAACAAGATTTGAACCCTTACTTATACATTATCATTCAACCTCCTATTTTAATTAACTTATATGATGATGTCGAGGTTGCTAAAATTGACGAAGAGGTGCATAATGAATTGAATACATTTTTCACCTCTTCCATGTTATTAAACAACAATTCTCCTAAGAAGAGTGTTGAACCTAGTGTTGGCCCTAGTTTGGAGCTTGATATTGTCCCTTTGGATAGTTTTCCACCTTTGTTATACAATGAACATGACTAGGATGCAACCAACCTTCTTTAGAATGACTCACATGTGCCTTACTAGTCATTTGCACTATTTCTTTTTTATTTTTTGATTGGATGTGGATAGTGTGATCCCTGTAATGTTTTGTTTAATTTCCCTCTCTCTTTGTGACATTCCTCTATTTTTACATTCATTCTTCTCTATGTCATACATATTTTCACTTTTATCTTTTTTCATTTGTCTTGTGTTTTCATTTTGGGAATGATGCAAGGCATCAAGACATTCATGTCTCTTCCATGTTGACCCAAAACGATTTTCCTTTTTTTTCCTTTATCTTTTCATTTGTTTCGTGTTTTCCTTTTAGTGATGAAACAAGGCATCAAGACATTCATGTCTCTTCCATGTTGACCCAAAAGGAATTTCCTTTTCTTTATCTTTATCTTTTTTTATTTGTCTTGTGTTTTCCTTTTGGGGATGACACGAGGTGTCGAGACATTTATGTCTCTTCCATGCCGACCTAAAACATTTTTCTTTGTTTTCACTCTCTTTGTGTCATTCCTCTAGTTCTATGTGTATTTTGGGAATGATGACAATTTAGAGCTCTCTAAGAACATTGTAGCAAGAACATACTGACCCCAAATCTATAGATCCCTTATGTGTTTGGATTTTCATTTTTGGGGAAACCCCTCTCTTTTCCTTTTCTTTTTCATGACATGGCTTTATTTGGAAACATATTACTTGGCATAGAGCTTTCTAGGTTAGCTCTCATCTCTTCTTTATTATTAGTAGTTATCATTTTCTACTTTAAAGTAATTTCTCACAACATGGTGTTTAGAAATTTCTTTAAAGTGGGGGCATACATTGGCATTATTCTTTTGCATTTTTCTTTCTCATGGTTCATGGTGTAGTCTTCTTACTTTATACAATGTGTTTTCCACTTTGTGGATGACATTGGGTGTGATGTCCCTCAAGAGCATGATCTTTCATAGCATATTACATTCCTCTTAGTGGCTTGATGTGACACAATGCATCCCCTAAGTTGTGAATTTTCTATTCTTTGATTGGTCCTCTCTAGGAAAAATTAGGCACAATGTTCCCTAAGTTAAGACCTTGCATGAACTAAGCAAGACTCCTTTGAACGTTTCTTATTTTTTCAATTGCATTTTTAGTTATGTGGCCACCTTGCATAATACAATTTTCATGCCTATAGAGCCATCTTGTTTGTTCAGGAGCTCCAAGGATACGAATCTTTGCTTGCCTCATGAAGCTAAAAAATCATATTTGTGTGGTGCCTTATCAAAGTTATCATGAGGTATAACTTTGGTATGGTTTGATGGGAAGCTGAATAAGGGAATGAATTTCCCTTAACCACTCATGTGTGTGTGTGAGTGCATACCATCCATGAGTGTATGCTTCTCAGCTTCTTGGTCTTCTCACCCAGCGGACAACCTAAAGTTTTGTTGCCTCAAATTTAGTATGCATTTTTTCAAACAAACAACCTAGATCTAATCCACATTGTGATGGAAAAACGGTCGAAGCTTGATAGTGCATTCTTGTGCTTTGTTGATGCTCTGATATCATTATTATGTGTGTTCATTTAAGTCTATGTTGGTTCACCATGGGATCTTGATCCTGGGGTCTTGATCACCCCTCTTGATCATTTTCATCCCATCTTACCAACATTGGTACACTTGGACCCCTCTTGATGTGTGTCTACTTTAGTATGAGTTTGAAGAAATTTCTCCTCTCAGTAAAGTGGGGGCTAAATGTGGCAACAGAAAAAGTACCCCTTATACTTTTCCCTTGCTTGTTTGGGCACTCCTTGTAGACTAGGCTTAATGGTGCCTTGATTTGGTGTTGTAATGTATTTGACACATTCACATTAGGTCTTGGGCCCTTGTGAACAAATTAATTTAAATGGTACCTTGCTAAAAAAAATTAAGTGTTGTAACATACATTCACACTTTTATAAGGTTTTATTAATTGACTAAACCTAATGAACCTCTTTTTAATCAAAATAAACCTTAATCCTTCCTTATTTGAAGTTTTGTAAAGTGTTGTAACATAATTTCACACTTTTCTAGGGTTGTCATTAATAATTGGAATTTCTTATGCTTTAATTGGCCCTATTTTGCATCCACATGCCTAATTTAATGCATCTTTTCAAGGATAATCCCAACACAAATCATTACCCAATCATAATTTAGGTTTTTTCAGCTTGTGTGGCCCAAATTTAGTGATATGGGACTCATTCACCACATTGGGTGAATGATTCCCACCTAGGTTTTTGGGTCCCAAATCTAATTTCACACCTTTCTAAGCATTTTTTTAAATGGTCCCAAAAATTATGCCTAGTGGGACTCATTCATCACCTTGGGAGAATGAGTCCCATGTGGCCTAAAATCAAAATTAATTCAAATTTTTGGCAGGATTTTATCCTCCTAGATCTAATGTCATCTTGTAGTGTTGTAATTTTGTGAATTCTTGCATAATTGATTATAAATACAAGTTTCTTTCACTCATTTTCACCCCAAGCATTCAAGTATTCATCCTTATAGCAAGTTTGAGTTCACAAGTGCATTCAAGTGTTTACAAGAGTGTTTAAGGGATTTCAAGGGTAGATTATCAAGTTTTTTAGAGCAACATTCAAGCACCAAGCATCATGTCAAGGACTTCATGCATTCATATTTTTTTTTAGCTAACAATTGTGATGTAAGGTTTTATGATTCAAGCAAGCATTTCATTCAAGATCTATCATCTTTAAGAAAGATTCAAGATCTAAATCCATTGGATCCATCTCACATATATTTAAAGCATATTATTGATAGGGTTTGGTGAGTTGCAACATCATATTTTATTCATTCATCATTCTCCATTTTCATTTCATTCTATTTCAAGGTTTGATTACCAAAATAGATTTTGACCAAGGAAAACCCCTATCCACTAAGTCAACAACATTTTTTCCATCTCCGTTGTGTGTGATTTGTAGGTCTAGGTTGCATATTTCCTAAGGAGAAATATTGGAGAAAAGTTTTCAAGTGCATAAACTTGTCAAAGTTGTCATCAAGCCTTGGATAATATTGAAGAACTCCTATAGGTTACAAGTTAGGGTTTAAGATCTAGAAATCAACCAGGAAGGATAGAGCATATAGAGAAGAGAAAAATTATACTTCAAAGCTTTAGAAAGCCCTAATTGAACTAATTGACCACTTCTAGGGAATGAGTCCCAATTTCAACCAAAATTCAGACTTTTGCAGATTCAAATACCCATTTGGCAGATTCTTGTCCCTACATAGAAACCCAAATTTTGGACTAATTTTCCCATCTTACTAAATGATTCCCCCTCAAAATTAAAATAAAAAATTCCAATGTTTCAAACCTCCTTCCAATGATCTTTAGATTTCTAGGTGCACACAATCCTTTCTATATATTTATGTTTTTTTTCATTTGCTTTTCTAGGTCATTTAGTGAAGCTTTACATTGAATTAGGGTTTTTCATTTCATCTTGCATTACGTTTGTATTTTCAAGTCTTAACTTGGTGGCGAACCCCTTTATTAGTTTACATTCAACCCCTAGGATAACCCTATTGCAATATCTCTTTCTCCTTTGCATTAAGATCTATAGGCTTATCCTTGAGTGGAATAGCTTGAAAGTGGGCATGCTCTATGTCCTAAACCATATGATAACACTTAATAATCACCCATTTTAAGAGGTTCTAGAAAAATCACTTTGAACATGTCTATTTTGATTTTTTTCATAAGTGTTTAGCATAGTGCAACTTGTTAACCTTATCAAGCTCGAAGTTCATATTTTGTGGTGCCTTATCAAAGTTATCAGATGTATTACTTTGGTATGGTTAGTACGATGAGAGCCTATAGACCTATCATGACTTTCTCTTTATATGGTGAGAGCCTATAGACCTAGCATTATTTTCTCACCTAGCCACTCATTGCGGGCTCACCTAGTGGATGGCTTGAGGTTCCACTAGCTCATGTGAGCGTGTGTGGTTGTTTGTATAGTGAACATCGCATTTCACTTGTAAAAAATTTTAGACAAAGAGCTAAGGTTTGATCCACATCAAATTAGAAAAAAAATCAAGTCTTGATCCACCATTTTTTTTCTTTTCTTTTAGTCTTTGGAATTGTATGTTTCATTATTTTGTCATTGTTGCATACATATATGTTTAACATAGGCAGGTGTCTCTTTGTGTCTTTTTTGGTTTTACCATGAGATCTTAGATCTTGGGGGCTTTATAATCATCCTTTAACTTTATTATCCTTCCAAAAATTGTACAATTAGACCTTTGTTGATTGTCTACTTTAGTGTGAGTTTGATGCAAGGTCATCCTTTCACTAAAGTGGGGGAAAAATGTAGTGACCTAAAATGTATCCCTTTACATTTTCTCACTTGTTTGGGCCCTCCTAGCTTAAAATGGACTTAATTTTTCCTTAATTTAGTGTTGTAAAATGAATTTATTTGCATATTCACACTAAGTTTTAGTCCCTATTAATTTATTGAGCTTAATTATTCCTTAATTGACCCTATAATTCATTTACAAGCATAATAAATTACATTTTTTGAAAGGGAAACTTGAAAATAATTAATGCTTACACATAACACTTCACCTTTAATAATGTGTGTTCCAAGAATAGGGACATGGGACCCATTCACCCATAGGCGAATAGGTCCTCCCTAGGAATTTGAACCATATTTTAAATTGTGTTTTTGGCATGATTTTAAATGTTTCTAAATTTATATTCAGATGTCATCTTGTGATATTTAAATTTTAGGAAATTAAGAACACATACCTATAAATACAAGGTTATTTCACTACCTATAAATACAAGGTTATTTCACTATGTTTCACCTAGCAATTTTCAAGATCTAAGAGAGCACTTCAAGAGCAATCAAGAGAATTCAAGAGAAGATATATCATAGTTTAATTGTAGAAATCAAGATCCAATTATCATGTCAAATTATTCTTGCACCATGCACATTTGTGGAGCTAACATTGTGATGTAGCTTTCATGATCCATTCAAGTATTCAAAACATTATCTCAAGCAAGATTCAAGATCAAGATCCACATCCATTTCATCCATCTCATGCAAGTTTCAGATCTACATTATCAAGGTTTCATTCAAGGGTTTATTGAGTGGTAACATAGACTTGTTCATTATTCATTTCCTCTTTCATGTTTCATTTCAATTCAAGGATTAATTGCCAAGATGAGGTTTGACCAAGGCAAACCCCGTTCACCAAATATATATATATATATTTTTGTCTCATGATGTGTTTCTAGATTTAGATTGAAGAAGGATTGAAGATAATTTGAAGACAAAAATTGAAGAATTTGTCAAAGTTATCATCTCCTCATGGAATCTCAGATCCCAAAGTTGTTTCAGACTTTTCCACACTAAAACAAAAAGAATCTAGAAGTATAGAGATAGGACAAAAGGCTCCCAAAATTTTAAAAAAACCCTCACCAGAGACCCATTTTCCAATGGGTGGCTAAGTCCTAGGAAGAATTTCAAAAACAACATTTTGTGAAAGCTACAAAAGATTCTCCCCTTCTCAAATTTGGATTCTGTTTTCTATTTCTATTAGCATTGAGCTTCATCTTCAAGATCCAAGTGTTAGATTGCATTTTGGATTTAGTTTAATATTTTTAGTTTTTCTCCCCAGAGTGTTGTTTGACTTGGACCCTCATCCTTCAAGCATAAAAAGAAACTAGTAGATTCCCACATTGACTTGATTCACCTAAAAGGGTTGTTATTCAATTATTTGAGGGGATCACATTTCTTGAATGAGTGATGGAATATAGGTTACCTTAGTTTCCATACTTTGCATAGCCAAACCTATTTCCCTTTGTTTCACCTACTAAGTGATAACTCAAAAAAAAAATGGCACATGTCACTATGGTGCACCTTTGAGAGATTTTCACAAACTCCTCTTCCTAATTGAGTTCCCAAGTGACATGTGGCATAATTTTGTGCTTTCCTCCACACATGTAGGAATCCAACTCATAATTAGGTTTTGCAAAGTGTTATAGCAACATAAAAACATATCAATTAGGATTTAATTAATAAAATATGCATCAAAGGGACTAAGATAATGAATCAAATATCTTGGGACTCTCTAAGGTTGAGAAACCTTAATCCCAATAGATATATCATGTAACAAGATTCTTAATGGTTCAAATAGTTTGTTAGTTAAACTCCTAGATTAAAAATTATGGCCTCTAAAAGTTGGATCTTGTTGATCATGAAAGCTTGCACATTTCTTGAACAACCTTCTGGGAAATTCACTGAGTGGGGGACCTTCTTGTATCTCACTAAATAACCTCCAGGATTTTACAGAATCCATCTCTTCATTGAGGCTAGCTCTTCCTTGAGTTTTGGGGAAAGGGGAAAAGAAATGCAGAAAAGAAACTAAGGTGATGTGCCACAATTTTTTTTGAAGATTTCAAACCCTAGCAGGCTCTTATTTCCAATCAGATGGACACATAATGCCACAAAACCATCATTGTTGGAAAGAGAATGAGAAACTAAGGCCCATAGGAGAATAGAGAAGTCATTTAGATATCCTCATAGGAAGCACCCATTAAGGTTCGATGGAAATAAGAAACCCAATACTAAAAGAAATACTTTGAATCTTTACAAAACCATCTTGCTCTCACAACATAATATGAAAGTTAGCATAATATTTGCAAAAAATGAAAGAGTATTACAAACATGATTCAATTTTTGAAAGATAGTGCTATTCAAACATAGAAACTAATGGTTGTAGTGTAGAAAAAAGTATCCATTTTTCACAATTAATTTGGGAATGAATAATTAATAATAAAATGGACTTAATGGTGCCTTATTTATGGTATTGTAAAGTGTATATTTACACTTTCACACTAATCTATGGATTTTTTAATTAATTGAGGTTAAATTGAGGTTAATTGGCCCCTTTAATTTAAATCCAAGCCTAATTAATTACTTTTCCGAGGGATAAAACTTGACAAGTTCTTAAGTAATATTACACAAAATTAATTTTACAAGGAATGTGTGCTAGGCTAGTGACCTAGGACCCATTCACCACATGGAAAATGGGTCGTCACTAGCTCTTAGGACTCCTCTTTTGCATATCATTTCATATTTCTTGAAGTGTGTCCTAGTTAAGTATGTTAGGACCCATTCTACGTATGGTGAATGGGTGCTCAGTTAACCCAAGGAACCCCCCTTGGGATATTCTTTTGGTAGTATTTTAATGATTTGAGATCCTAGATTTGATGTCAGCTTGTATTATTTGAATTTAAAAAATATATGATAAGTATAAATATAAGGTTATTTCACATAGTTTCATCTAAGACATCCTAGAAAAATTCAAGTTATCTTGAGAGCATACAAGTGAGGATTTACAAGAGCATTCAAAAGAATTTCTTAGTCATTCAAGTGTATACCTTATTAAATTTTATTGCAACAATCAAGGATCCATTTCATCATATCAAAGTCATGCATGTTTTTGACCTAATGTGATGATGTAGCATTGGTGATCAAATTCAAGTGATTAAAGCCATTATCTTATGTCAAGTTCATAATCAAGATCTACTCTCATTGAGGCCATTTCATGCTAATTTTTAGATTTACAATCCAAGGTTCAATTTAGGATTGGTGAGTTGTGGAATTATATTGTTCATTCATCTTTCCTTTCATGCATTGTTTCAATTCAAGGTTTAATTACCAAAATATGGTTTGACCAAGGAAAAATCCTATTCCATAACAAAACAACATTTTTATTCTCCTTTAATGTGTGATTGCAAGTTTTAGGTTGAAGATCAATTGGAGAAAAAAAAATTGTAAAAGCTATAAAAGTTGTCACCTTTCTTGCAAGATCATGAAAGTATTCTACAAAATTCATTTCTAAATTTTGGGAGCTAAACACCTAGGATATGGGAGTGAAAACATTGAATAATATGAAATAGAAATTGATTTTCTAGAACCCTAACATGGACCCATTCCCCATTTGGTGAATGAGTCCTTAATGAGGCCAAAAAGCACTTTTTGAAATAGGTACACAACATTTGACCCTCTTAAAACCTTCCTTTTTATTTGTATATCAGTTAGATTTGGTTTTTGATATTCATCTATGTATAATTGAATGAAATAACTAGTGAACAGAGAGGTTAAACATCTTGATTACATTTTTCTTTATCCCCTCCTCTTTTCCTATGTTTCAATGACATAGAAAGCAATTACCAATACTACACTTGTATGAGTTTACACAAAAAATTCAACATAAATAAAATAGAGAAAGAAAACATGTGACAAAGGCTATAAATGCACAATCTCATATATTCCTTCCTACTATTATTTGTTCTTGCAATAAATAACATAAATGCAATGGTCAGATACTAATTCGAGTAATTATTTTGATAATTTTAACATGCCATAGAGAAAAATAAAATTTCTATAAAAATATTTCCTATTTATCCTCTATTCTAATTCTTCTAATAGACAATTTTTTTTTTCTTGATGATGATGATTAACAAGCCATTGAAACCTCCTTTTATAGGGCCAAGAAGACATGCCAACATCGTGGCTGATAGAGATGACTCCCTAGCAGGTGTCCTCATTTGATACTTTGAAATTCTATCAAGGATATGATTTTATCATATAAATGTTTGCTAATAAAATTTGAGCTACTTCAATAATGTCTCTAGATGTGGTAGAAGCCTTGCAAATATATTATTGTTAGAGGAGGATCTAGAATCATAATTGGTTGGAAAAAATCTGATATGATCAATTGTAAGTCATAATGGCACCACCCTAAAGAGATTAATACAAAGATGTGAGATCCATTGTATTTCCCAACAAACTCCACCAAAGAAATGATATGCCTACGGGTGAAAACAACCTACCCAACAAAAGGGTGATGTGGCATGCTAGCACGTGATTTTCAAGTCTATGTGAGCAACTTGGGGAAGATTCTAGTGATGCAACCACGTGTCATGTTTTAGGCCCTAAAGGAAGGTGACATGAAAAAGCCACACAACCACTACATGGTGCATTACACACATTTTTGTAGGATTAACTTTAACCTTTGGGATGAGGTTCCATCAAAAGCGCTAAAGGAAGCAAGAGTTGAAAAGGAAGAACTAAAAGGACCGAAACCAAAAGAAAAAAATACTTAGAGAAAAATTTCTCCATAGCTTTTGGTAACTCACAGGGGGCTTTTGTCTATAGAGGCATTAACCTAGATATAGCTCATAAAAATAGAAAAAAATCCTCAGAGTTTGAGGAAAGCAATATATGTTGGAATTCCCATTCTTCATTGGAAGGTGGAACAAGTGTGTGCAATGTCTCATTAGCCTAGTCAAGATTGAGGACCTCCTTGAAAGAAACTCCACCCCATTTTGATGTATAACTCCAATGTGGTAGTAAAGTCAAGACAAGGGAAGAACCACCTTTTCAATTTCTTCAATTGAAGGTGATGGGCTTAGACCTTGGAGCACTGAGAAGTCCTACTGTTTGAGTCTTATGGCCTCTTTGATATGTTCTTTTGTCAACACTTCTTCGTCCAACAAGGAAAAGGCAGGTAACTCGAAACTTCAAGATCTTCCTTTATCTCGCTAACCTTCCTAGTCAATGTTGACTAACAAGCCTTGCTTTTTTGGGCTACCTAGTTGGAAGTGTTGAATATGTTTGTATTTCTTGTAGTTTCCCTTCATTCTATAATTTCAACATCTTTTCACGCTTCCTCAGTCACCTTATAGATTGACAATTAATGCACCTAACTCTTCAAAATGGGGGATGATCATATTTAGAATTTGGTCAATCGCTAGGCTAACCTTCATGTTCAATTATTTTGTATTAGCTAAGAACCTTAAGGCTAGCTTTAGGGCCACTATTGCAATCATGATTCTCTCCCAGTGGGAAGAAAAAAATCCCCAAAGTATTAGGAGGAACCTGGACCTCATGTCATAGCTAATTCCTTTTAGAATTAAGATTGTTTACACTTCATGTCTTCCTTCAATTGATCCATCTCTTGGAGGGCACTAAAAGGTTATGAGTGTAACTTGTCTACCTCTCCATTGTGAGTATGTAGAATAGACTCGATGTCCTATTTCTCTCATCTCTCCTTATCATTTTTCACCTATTCCTTTTAAAGACTTTCAGCTACCTAAGACCAGGTGTTATCCAATTCTTCCTACATATTATCTCTTTCTTTTCCCATCTCCTATAGCTCTCTTTGCAACTCTACACATATACTATGTTGTTGGCCTATTATGTCATCAAACTCTTTCAACTTCTGTTAATATCCTCTAGTGACTTCTTGTATTTGGGTCTTCACATTTTATGTCACTTTTCCCTTAGTTTCAACATTGTGCTCTAATATTTGTACTTCGACACTAAGCTGATCTCTTTCATTTTGAGTCTCCTCATGTGACTTAGTCACTTCTCCCTATTAATCCTCTTTTTACTTTAGGCAGGTTAAGTCCAATCCTTTTCCCTAATATTTTCCTATAGTTTGTGTACTATGGCCTTCACATTCATTAACTCTACCTAACACTTTTTCAATCTTTTGTCCAACTTCCCATTACTTTGGCAAAGCCTATTTTGTCGTGTAAGAGTGATTCACTCAAGTTTAGACCCATGGTTTGGATCTCGTTATCTTTATACTGCATATCTCCCTTTATTTTTTGATACCCTTACCCTCATAGCCAAGATCATCAAAGAATTTTTCTTTCTATCGAAATAGGTTTCTAGCTTTGGGGTGGCTAGGTTTGTCATGGCCTTTTCCCACAACTTCCATTTTCTTTCTTGTTGAGGCTACTTAGTCAAATCTGTCTGGGTCTGGAGGCTCTACGGGGACTCAATACTTTGTGTAGCAATAGAGACACCTATAGGGAAGCCATAGAGGGTAAAAATAGGTGTGCTTTTGGCTGAGTAAGCTTGGGGGAAGCAAAAGGAAGCACTATTGGTGTAAAAGTCAAGATGCCATGTATGACCTAAGAGGAAAAGGAAGTGCTCATTCAGGTAAAGTGGGAAGTAGGTGGGAATAAAGGCATATGCTTGGAAGTAGTAAAAGGAGATGAGACTTGTAGCATAGGAAATTCCATGTTTATGAATTGTGCCTCAGATAAAGTGATCAAAGTGTCAATTGTTGCTATGACGAAAGTTGCTCGTTCAATGCAAAGGGTTTCCATATGAGGCTCACTATCAAATATAGTTGGGGGTATATTAAGGATGAGAAAATTAGAACTAGCGAATGGAGGATTCTATTTTGTAGGTGAGGGGACAATAGCTACCAATGATGCAATAGAAGAAAGAATGGTGAGTGCAAAACTTACCTAGATCATGGGGGTTGAAGACACTTGTGGAGTGAAGTATACCTCTTCCTCTCCTTTGTCTAAGGAGATTGGTTTGCCTAGGTCTTGGATTCTCCTTATCTACATAGGGGGTGAATTTGTTGCTTCAAATTCTCTCGCAACTGACTTTGACAAACCTTGGGCCTTTTGAGTTGTAAAATATTTTCTTGAAGACCGTCGGCTCTATTTACCCTTTATCGAAATGTTGGTGGAAGATGAGATATTTGAACCTTTGTGTTGCGATACCTTCTCCTTCCCATTTCCTACTTTGGTTGCTTGAAGAGGTTGATCAAAACCTAGTGCATGCTCTTGTTCAGGCCCTCGATTGGACCCTAGTTTAGAATCAAATCTAGCCTCCTTATCATAAATTTCATCAAAGAACTCATCTATTTTAATAGTTCTGTATGAGGAACCTAGCTTCCTAATTTCCTATTGGTACCTCTAGAAATAAGTTTAATTTATTTTTGACCAACCTAGATTCTTTAATTGTGTCTTGAGAGATTTTTCCATGAGGGTACTTTGTCTGTATTCTACCACAACTAAGTAGAAGGAGAACCATAGGGGTCACATAATTGGTATGAAAGCTAGGTTGACAAACACCTATACTCTCTCATTGGCTAGGTTTCTCATTTCCTCCCAATATAGCCATTTTTAATGCTTGAATGAAAAATTCCCATCTAGATTGTATTTCAATTTTTCACAAATGAGGAATAGACCAAGATAGGCTAACTTGCTGGCCAAAACCTCCTGCTCTTCCATTCTTGTGAGCATTACTTGGCTTTTGGTGATAGTGAGGGGAATTGAGTGAATCTACTTCTTGTGTCTCTTGACACCATAAGAATTGTTTGCAATTGTCACTTGATGGCATACCTCTAGGGCAAGTGTCCTCTCTATAACAAATTTTGGCAATCTAAAGGGCTCCGCTGTAAACATGTGGCATCTAATAAAATTAAAATCAAATCCCATAAAATAATCCAATAGGGTTTGGTGATTCTTTATCCATTCTAAACCCTCTGGAGAAAACCTACACAAAGGCTACTAAGATAAACCTTGAAGCACAGGTTATAGGAAATAGTCAAAAAATGCATAATAATCCCATGTGCTTGAAGTCACATGAGTCATAACTAAAAATGGCTTATATAACCCTGATGCATCAAAAATACCGAGTGGAAAATAACTACTAAAGAACCTATGGTTTCATTGTAAAAAAAAATGAAAAAAAAAATAGGAGTACCTAAACTTGAAAGAATGATTATATCCACTCAATTGTTGAAGCATTCTATCTATGATTTCTTCGATGAAGTCGAATCACTTCTTACTCTTGTCCTTATTTAACATGAAATCTAGACCCATTTGGTAATTGAGAACCTTATCATCCCTTTCCAAGCTGTATATGAAGGCCAACATCAAAAAGACTTCTAATTCTAAATGAAATTGATTAAATGATAATGGGAAGACGATTTCTCCATTGTCAGGCTTCTACTTTGTTTCATCCTTCTAGAATTTCAACTTATCTCTTCTTGTTTCTTAGAATTTTTCCATGCTTCTTCTCAATAATTTCTTGACAGTCGTGTTTGAAGGAATGCATAGCATATCCCTGATAGCTACCACATTAATGGTGATTTTTAGCCTATTACCACTGATAACCCTAGTTCCTTCATCTAGCTTCTCTACCCATATGTCTATCAACTCTAGGCATGGATGCGTGGAGGGAAGCATATATTGTGGTAGACCATAATGCTAGAGTTTTACTCCAAAGCCTTCGATTGGCCTTTTGGAAATCATTCTCTACAATGCCCCTTCTCAGAGTCCCTTAGGGTTTGTGCACAGCTTGGGGTCAAAGATATTATCTGTGAAATCCTTGACTACCTCATTTTTTATGTGGTTTCCTAGCTTCATGATCTTGGTATGAGGAAATATTTTTTCTTATGGCATCAGGGCATTAGAATAAGAGACATCTCCAAATATGTTAACTTAGTATGGCTTAGAAAATAGAATTTCAATATTTCGACTTGAAGATGATGCCTCAACCATTTTGTGTTCTTGGTAGAATTCTACAAATTTAACTCTCAGAAGCTTTTACTCAAGGGTTTACACTTAGAATTTTTTTTTCTTTTGGATCATTCGAATTTCAAAAGCACATGTAGTAAATGTGTTGCCATTTTTGATAGCTCTTTAAGCGCTGCCAGTAAGGTGACACATGTGTAGTGGGGGTCCGTACTTCTTGGAAATACCAACTTTGGTGTAGGAATAGAATTATGTCATGACCCCTACTTTCAATAAGTAAATTATAATTCAATAATACTATTTTGATGTATTAGTATTTAATTTAGTGAATGATTATATTGTTCATACTTCTAAATGGGTAACTAAATTAATTCGTAGGAGAATCAAAGTGCAATGAAACAAAATGATTAATTATAATTTAATTATAGATAAATGATAATGCTTGTTATTTAGAATTATTATTTTAATTGCAATTGAATGCTAATTTTTTTATTATTTATTTGGAATGAATATTTAATTTGGAATTAAATGTTATTTCTTTATTATTTATTTAGGATAACTATTTCTTTTGAAACTTAAAAATGGTATTACCTAACTATTAACTAATGTTAAGTACTTAGTTTCTGACTAAAATAGAATTTCCTTATTATTAATTATCAAGGATAAATACCGTGCATGGAAATAAATTTTATTATTATTATTTTCAAGATTTGGTATTGGGAAACTAAAAGAAATATTTAAGAAGAGGAGAAGAGATTAATGGAAACAAAACAAAAACTTTCTTTATCTTTATTTCTCTACAAGAACAATAATTATAAAAGAAAATGGGGGTTGGGTAGAAATCTTCTGGAGTGTAGTGAATTAAGAATGGTGAAAGAAAGAGAAGAAATAGAAGAGAAGGATAAATAAGATGAAGAGGAGAATTTATAGAAGGAGACTTCCAAGAAAGGAAAATAGAAAAAAAGTGAAGAATCAAGAGGGGAAAACTAAAATTGGAAGAAATTTCTAGGTTTTTAGATCTTTCCCATTGCATTTCAATTTTCAAAATGTGAAAATAAATGCAAATTTAGCTGAGTGTCTTTAAATGCTCTATTTATTGTATGTGATTCAGCTTGATGGTTGTATAATCTGTATTTTTAATTAGTCTATGTGAAAAATAGGAATTATTTCTAGTTGATTGTTTTGTGAAAGCTTAAATACCCTTTCAATTTTTCCAATGAAGCTATCAACTATATTTATACATTGAAAGTTTAAATTATCTATTTATTGTGTGAAGATTAAAAATTAGAAACCGTGGATGTAAATCCCTTATTTCTCCTATTCTTTTCTCAATGCATATGTAATTATACAAATGTATATATATATATATATTACATATTTATATAAATATTTGTACTGTGCCAACATACTGTAGAGGGCATACTTATAGTTGAATCTTTACTTATGGTATCATTGTGTTTATGAATCCCGTTGAATTTATATTGAATAGAATTTTGAACCTTGGTTATAGCCACACCCCTCTTTAGGGAGGGATACCTTTGGAGGTAGCCACCCCTCCACAAGCCACGACCTATGGATAGGGCACTTCCCTCACAGGAAGTGTACTCCATACATGGATTCCCTCTATATACCTTTAATGTAGATCATATAACTTGATTTCCATGGCTTCCATCTGATGTATATATGTTATTTTTTGGAATGGTTAATGGTTTGGTCGACGTGTATATATATATGTGTGTGTGTATGTATAAGAGTGAATTTTCACCCTAGGCAAAATTCCCCTTTTTTCGTTTATACACTTTAGAAAACCAAAGTCAGGGGCTTAAATTTACTTAAGCCCACTGTTGGTGATCCATTTGGAGCCTATTTTGGGCATCACTGGAGGATTTTTTGTCCAGGACACCTTCACGACGTACTTATGTCCCAGGAAGATTCCTGTGGCTGAGCCAACAGAGGCATTACTCTTCCCATTGGTAGTGAAGTTGTATTTCCTCCTTCAGCCAACCGACCTGAATATGGTCATTTTCTTCCATATTCATTCATATTCACTCTTCCAATTTGTATTCCAACTCTTGAACAAACTAATCTCTCATACTCTCACTCTCACAAGCTCATTTTTCAATCACTTCTAAGTATTCCAAGAATTCCATTACAATAATATCACACTCCATCAACTCAGTAGAGCACGTTTGGGACCATACCATTTGTATTAGAGGCTTGAGTTCCTCTCATTTCTCCCCCAAGTAGCCTTGAGTTCTCTTGGTGGAGGTGGTAAGCTTCGGTCTCCTCTCCTCTATCATTTGGTGAGTAACATAGTACTATTTTGTAGTGCTTTTTTCTTTCCTTATGCATTGCTTCTTTATCTCATTCTTTTGGTTGTCCATGGTGGTGGAAACACCTAAATGGGGGTTTGACTAAGGTATTCCCCTATACAACCCCCCCAACATTTTCTCTCTTGATGTTTGTAGGTGGACGCACTTTGTGGAGGTAGCTAGAAAATAGGCTCTTCTATGAGATCGTCTTCATCACCTTAGCTTTGGTATATCTACTTTATCACCTTCATTCATACTTCTCATATTTTATAATGTTTTATTGTTCTCTTAGAATTCATTAAGCTAGAATGTTAGTGATTTTAATGAGTTCAACCTTGTCTCGGCTATTGTCTGACCATACGGATGACAGCGCACCTTTGAGATGCCAGTGCGTCGTGCTCTCGTCCGAAGTCCGTGTTGGCATCCTTGGGTAGAGAGCTCCCTGAGGCATAGAGTTGGACCTAAAAATTGACTCACCTAGCCCCACCTTAAAACTTAGGATTAATGAAGTGGTTGCTATTAAGATTATGGATGCATAGTCCCTGAAGCTCTAGAATCTTTAATAAAGGACCCTTTCCAGGAAAGATAATCAACCACAAAGAAAGTGTTGCAACTAGGCATGCACAATAGAGATTCTATTGATCTAAACTATGAGATTGGATTGATTACAAATGTACAAAATGACTTGAATAAATAGGAATGAATGAAAACCTAAAATGCACAAGATGTTTCCATGTGTCATGATCTAACAACATTTGAGAACATGTGAACCCTATCTAGGAAATTATAAAAAGATAGAGATAAGTTCTAGAAGGACAACTCATCTTCTAGAAGGAATCTTATCTCCTACAAACAAGGAAGGGGGAATTACCCCATTATTAAATGATTTATCTAATTATGCAACCTAGGAATTAAAATATTACCTAAGAAAACTTATGCAAAGTATAATTAAATAATTAATTACACCAACAGTTGCAAGATTCCATAATCATCACCATTCTCATCCTCGTACCATAAACACTATACTTAGCTAAGGTAAGTTAGGGAAGCCTCTCGCATCTTGACCCTCTGTGACCTGGGGTGTTGCACGTGGTGGTCCCCCTCTCTTACAATATATAATCATGTATATATACATATGTGAAAATTTTTGTCTACAGAAGAAACATTGTTGAGTATAAGATTACTTCTATTATAATAGGATTTATTTTTGAATATATTTTTAAATATGTATATATATATGTATGTATGTATGTATGTATGTATGTATGCATGCATGCATGCATGTATGTATGTATGTATTCTTTTTATATTGATATAATTCTATATTAGGTTGAATTGTTTCTAAATATTTGTATATATACTTATACATAAAGGTATTTGTGAATGAGCCATTTGTTACTTTTCAATATAAATATATATTTATTGCTGATTGGATGTACTTCAATTATATGCAAACCTATTCATCTTTTTATTAAATTGAACCATTTAAATTACAAGTGGAGTATTGGAAACTTTGTTAGAGAAGAGAAAAGTACACTTATGCATGTAGTTGCTATTATCCATTAGAATTTACTTCTTGTGAATTATTCTCTTATATAGCCAAATAGTGAGTTGTGGAAATGTAACTGTTTCTGAATGAATGCTTGAACTATTGAACTTTGTGCAAGTTGTAGGAGCCATGCACTAACTACTCTTTTATCCACTCTTTTTATTCATTGAATATAATGGTATGTTAAGTTGTATTCCTTGTGTCACTTGGAAACCTGAAACATAGTATGATTTAAGAATTCTTCCTAACATAAACATAGTTTTCTTTTAAATATTATAATCATTCCCCCAATATATTTAACTCTAATTTTATCTTTGGGATAATAATTACCTACTTATACTTATGTCTTATTAATAATGTTCCACTCATCATTTGAATATATTGAAATCTTATCTATGCCAATGTTACCAAAAAAACTAAATAACAAAGGTATCCAATAATATTAGCAGCTATAAATATAAATTGCAGTATTAACTAGACATATGTTGGTATTTATATGTATTTCAATGTGAAGTGGATACTTACATTTTCATTAGAGATAAAGGATAACTCATGTAGTTATTCTAATGAACCTTGAATATCTTTTTTTAAGAAGGAAGACTATATCCCATTTGAGATCAATGGTTTCTTTTCTTTCTTTTCTTTTACTTAATGCAACCATTTGATAAACTTCATAGCTATAGTCTAGAAGAAGACAAAGGTAAAATGTTGGTAACCTATGATAGTATCTTGTTATCATCTATTTGCAACTCATATATTTTTTGTGTACTTATAAGAGTGAATACTCATATATTTTCTAGCTTATATAGGTATTCTCATTCATACATGAGCTAAAAATTCTTAACTCTTCTATAGTATTATTTTGCTATTGATATAACCTCTATGAACTATTGAGTTTAGAATTAGAAATTCTGGTTATAATTGCATAGACATGTGTGAATTCTAGTAGGACTAGGATTACTTTCATGAAGCTTTAGGTGATTGATTATGGTTGTCAGTGTACTTGTGTGATATTTGAGAGGTCATTGGAAGTATAATTGTCTTATTTGCAAATACTTGGGAGTGATTCATGATAATGTTGGAATTACCTTAATTTCCTATGCAAGGATGATGCATTGGTGAAACTTGAAGATGTTACTTGTAAAATAACTCCAACATGTTCCTTGTGATATAGAAATATGTAATGAATGGTGATGTCAATGAGACAATATAATCATTTCCCATGAGGCATCTTATAACCATTGAAACTTTGTAGCTAGTAAGGTTGTACCAGTGAGGCCTTTCATTAAGCTATTGAGCCACTTTTATTAGTGGTTTTTCATCCCTATGAGGGTTTTCCACTCATGAAATCCTTTGTGTTATGGTTTCTTTATGGATGCACTTATGATCTTTCTATTTCCTTAATTTTCATTCCAATATTTGAATTTACATGTATTGTTGAGATGATAACTCATGTGTATGCCTACATGGCTAAATCTAATGAATGCATTGCCTTGTTTTAATATACTTTGATTCATTAATGTATGTTATTCCATTTGATTATAGTGATGAAAGTAATTTAATCATTTTAGAAACTTAAGGATATAATTAGTATGTGTGTTTTTTTTAAATGACAATTAATCCTTTTGCTTCATTACACTTTTATTCTCCTATGAATTAATTTAATTAACCATTTAGAAGTATGAACAATATAATGATTCACTAAATTAAATACTAATGCATCAAAATAGTATTATTGAATTATAATTTACTTATTGAAATAGGGGTAATGACAAATTAGTACATTCCTTACGCTAACCTTGGAGAAAGATAGCCTAGAATAGTGGGAGGCATGTTTAGAAAAGATATTTACATTAATTAAGAAGGAAGTGGCATTAAAAATTTCTTTCCACATGAGTGAGCTAGCTGGCATTCATGAAGGTGACAAAAACATGGTGGAAAGTCATATGTACGAGCATTAATTTCCAGCACCTAAATTAATTCTTCAAGGCTTCACAAAATATCCTTCATGTGATTTTCCCTTCAATCCTTACCGCCAACTTACATTTCTGTCACCGTTTGATGGGGAAATTTTTTTTGTTCATAGGCTTTTCCAGCTCACACTTTTCTATAAATAGTATGCCTATCTTATGAGAATAGTCATTAAGTTTTCATTAAGTTGGAAAGTTTCTTCCATTGTGATTTTTGAGTTTTGTAAAATTTTTGTTGTATCATGAGTGGTTTGGGCACTTCGATTTGGCTTTGGAGCTAAAAACTACAAGGATACTTTATTGGGGAGGTTAGCAATGAAGGCTCAAATTCCTTCTATGAATGAAGAGCCACCTGATTATTGTGGCATTCAAATGGGTCTTAGGGAGGGATTATGTGAAGGACTTGAACCACCCCCATTGTAACACCAACACTACCTCTCAGTTTTTGGCCTCTCTATTGGATTTGAACATTTCCAAACCATAGATAATCACACTCTATTAGGAAATGTTCAATCCAATGGATCTAGATGGGTTGGATGAAATTTTTCAAGTGGCTGTCCCTAGTGTTTTTATTCCATCTGCAATGGACCTGCTTAGGCACATCGATAATGTAGAGGTAGTGCCATAGCTACCCTTCCTTTTTGATTTCTGAACAATGGACCTTGAGTGCCACTGACACCAATCTAGACCTGTGGCCTCCTTCCTTCTAAATATGAAAAATGTGGAGGCAATCAATGACGTCGAATGGATCACCTCTTTTGAGATCCTAGTATATAGCCCTAGCATGGAGGATTGATTCCTATACTTTTTTCATGTTCCTGTATGATGGAAAACATGTCGTCTACCCAAGAACTCAAAAAATGCTATATTTTGACTGTTGCTATTCCAGAGATCAAAATTTCATGTTTTTCTATAATGCCTCCAACTTTGGCTTGTAATGATGAATCTCTTTTTGGATTTTTGAGGGAGAATATTTTCAAGGTTCACTCTGAGCTCTAAGCTCAAATACTAGGCCTCAACGCCTTACTATATGTAAATATTTCCTCATGAATATAATATAGTACTACTACTTTAGCTCTTGTTTTCTCACAAAAATGCTTATTTACAAAAATTTACATATGTACATAAGGAATTTTTTTAATGAACTACAAGTATTTAATTGTAAAGTTTTAGATGAATACCATTTACTGGTATTTCCAAAAAAAATCCATCCATATCTTGTAGTCAATATGTGTTACTTGCTCTACATCAGTAAATGCAGAAGGGACCCTTCCACAAAGAATCAAATTTGGCATGATTCCCTAGTTTTATAGCTCATTTTTAAAATTTTAGCAAAAGACTCCCCTCCTTGAAACCTAGGTCAGAGGCCTTCTTGTCAAACCATCATTTGACTACCTATTGTCTTTTAATCATGGCCTCAAATACCTTTTCTCTTTTTTCTTCGAGTTTTAATAACTTAGCAAGCCTTACTTCCATCCCACCATCTTCCTTGACCTCTAAGGATTTTAGCAATTGCAACATCAATATCTCCATTGAAATGAGTAGGACTACTTCCTTTCCGTACACCAATTCATGGGGAGAGGCTTTTAGAATTTTATTAGGAGTAATACGATCTACCCATAAGGCTATTTGTAGATGCCTATGCCATTCCCTCTGATATTCTGACCCCACAAACTTTATTCACCTTATCAGGTTATTTTTGGTGGATTCAACCAATCGATTCCCTTATAGGTAATAGTTTGATGAAGTCTTGAGTTATACCCTTTTCTTGAGGGAGAAGTCCATCATCCCAGAACCTAAAAAGGATCATGCATTATCCAAGATGAGTCTTTGGAGAATTGAACCTTGCCACCAATTCGTCAAGAAATTTTATGATTTTTTCCTCTATAATATTCTTCAGTGGAACTTCCTCCGTCCACCTTTTAAAATAATTAGTAGCCATGAGAATCCATTTATTCTCTAAGTTGGATATGTGATTTATCATCCCAATAAAATCTAACCCCCACAATATGAAGGTTTATTTGATCACGATTAGGTTTAATGACATGGTAGAGTTCTTTTTCTTGCAAAAAAATATTCGCACTAAGTGCATTTGGGTATGTGTAGGATCATGATGGGCCAAAAAGTGGCGATATGATGGGTATGTGTAGGGTATGTGGTTGATGAAATTTTTTAACCCAAAATTGATGAAACAAAAAGGGTTTTTAAATGAGATTCCCAACTTTCCACCAATATAAATTATTCTTTACTTTGAATTTAATAAATAATTATTATTCATTTTCTATTTGAATTATGAATAAAGTCCTGATTGATATGATGATTGAAAAACATTTATAGCTTTCAAATGGTATCACATTTTCTAAATTTTAAATATGTGTCACATTCTATGCTTCAAATACTATAGGATTAAAAAAATAAAAATTGAATTTCATAAAGTTTTGACCAAGTTAAGGTGGTTAGACATGCATGTTTTTATATTTTTAAAAATTTGTAATAAAAAATCCATAATTAATTATTTACTTGTAAAAAAATTACAAAAAAATATGCATCACATCAAGACATGAATCCTCTACTTATATCTAAAATATTATAAAAAAATATTATCATTTTATTGTGGTTAGAGTGGTCAAATAGACACCTACTTATTTTTTCCCTAAAATTTAAGTACTACTACATTGAAATTTCAAATTTTCACCAAATAGATTTTTATTTTTTTAAATAAACCTAGTAGTTTAGAAACTACATTCAATTTTCTATAGATTCTATTCTTATATATTTTTGAAATAATATAGATAACTTATTCAAAATTTTACATCAAGTTGCCTAACTTTGATTTTTCTAAATTTTTTGCCGCTTAAGGTCCTTCTTTTTCCATGATGATCCTACTCATACCCATTTTCTTACTAGATGGTGAGCTTAGGAGAACAACGTGGGCCAGTAGTAGCCTACCCACATGATTTTTAAGGTGGTGGTCTTGGAAAATAAAATTTTTCCTTTTGAGTTCCTATGGAGTTCATTCATACTTATCTCAACATGTGGCTTGTCCACACAGTAGAGGAGCACTCCATCATAATTTCTTTTAAAAAGAATGTCATCGACCAATATGTATCCAACACCTTGAAGCTTGTAATATCTTCTTTTGTATGGAAATACGTTACATGGGTATGGGCTAGTCTACATGAATCTCATTTGATCAGTCACCCAAGATTCATCTAACTTGAATTGATTTACATAGGCCTGGTCAACCTCCTTTGCTATCTTCTATTCAAGGTATTCCATGAGATATTCACATAGGCCTCTTCCTTGGGCCAATTTTTTGGTTGAGTATCAACATCATACTCCATGATCTTAGTGATCTATCTCACCCTTTTCTCTGTGATATTTTCTTTTGTGATGTATTCCCTAACACTGAGATGGGTGATGAAGATTGTTATTTATTGGCAAAAACCAAATTTTAGAACATTTTCAGGCTTTTCACAATGACAAATGCCTACTTTTCTACTAAATTATATGAGGTTTCATACCATTTTAGGGTTTTAGAGTGAAAAATCAATGGGATGCTATCTACCTCCCTCCTCATCCTTTTGTGTGAGAATAGGGGGCTATGGTATGTTGGCCACTATAAAAATACAGTACAAATTATTTTGAAAAGTTTAGGTTTGCTAACACTGGAGCTATGGAGATGGCCTCTTTAATCCTTTCAAAGGTTAATTTTCCTTCCCAAGTCCACTTGAATGCTAATCATTTCTTTAGCATCAACGTGATATGTCTTGAAATGCCTACAAAATCTAAAATGAATCGACTGACGGAGTTAATATTCCCCAAGAAAAATATTGTAACCCCTTCTGATTAACATGTAGTGGTAATTTTGTTATAGCCTTCACCCTTTTGAGGTGTATGGATATTCCTTCTTTAGATACCACAAAGCCAAACAATTTTATTTGTGGTACTTTGAATACACATTTCTTAGGATTTAAAGAAATTTCAAACTATTGGCACTTCTCAAAAACCATTTCTAGATAATCAAAATGATTATCTTTTGATTTCAAAAATATAGTTAGGTCATCTAGATAAATTAGGATGATCTTGTTGATCAATCCTTTAAAAGTGATATACATCACACGTTGAAAGGTGGCACCCACATTTGAGAGGTTGAAGAGCATTTTGGCATACGCGAACATCCCCCACTTGATAGTGAATGTCATTTTGTGTTGATCCTCCTCCTTCACATAGGCTTGGCTATAGCCTAAAAAGCCATTGAGAAACAAAAATTTTTTTGACCTAGCTATGGTCTATAAGATATACTCCATTGAGGGAAAAGGATATTGGTCCTTTAATAAGGCTTTATTCAAGTCTCAAAAGTCTACCCAAGGTCAAATTTTTCCATTATTTTTCAGACTAGGATGAGATTGGATACCCAAGTGGAGTGCTTAATTGGGTATATAATCTTCAACTCAATCAAATTTGTAAGCTCATGTGCCATTAATGCTTCCACCATCAAGTTGAATGATATTTTCTTTTCTCAAATGGGCCTTGATACCTCAACCACATCAAAAGTGTGCTAGGTTATGCTAGGATCATATCCTTTAAGATCATTGTAGTTATAGGTCAATAAGTCTTTTAGCCTCTCCATGTCCTCATATGGCATGCTCCTCCTGACCTTCAACTTCCTACCTTCTTGGACATTGAGGTCCTCATAGTCCTCCTCATCGAATATGAATCCACGCTTACCATTTCTTACATCCTCACAATCAAAGAGATTCCTGAGAGCGATTAATCCTCATGAGAGCTTATTTCCTTTAAGTTGGATCACTTGTTCCTTACGAACCTCTTTAGATCTAGATTGTGGTCAATCAAAAAACTTTCCTACCTATCACAAGAAGGTAGCAATTTGAGCATCATTTATGAAGACTTGCCAGTTTTGATCATTGTCGGGGATAGATAGTTGAATGATGGTACACATCACATGTTGGTTGTCATTTGATCTGAGGATTGGATCAAATTGTGAGCCAACCAAATCCATTCTATCTATGACAAAAATTTTGGACCTTGGGATGACTTGGATATTAAAAGCTTCAAACCCTTCAATTAGGTCATATACCCTATGCCATTAGGATTGCATTCTCAAATTTTTAGTAGCCACCTATCCTTGAACTTGGCTTACAACCAGCTTAGGATCTCTGAATATTTATATCCTTTTTATGCCCATTCATTTTTCTAGGGTCAAATTGTGAACCAATCTTTCATATTCTACATTTTTGTTTGAATAGAGGAACTAAAAATTAAAATATTTGAGGGTCTCCAACCTGGTTGGAGATACAAGCTAGATACCAGCTCTAGAAATATCCTTGTACTTGGTGTTGTCAAAATGGAATCTCTATAAACTTTTATCGCTTGGTTTTATTGGTTTCTCTTGCTCCTTTACCAATTTTGGGAGGGACTAGTCCTCATCAAAGATTACATAAGTTCTTAGACTAGTAGCATGAAAATTCTTGAAAGGGTCAAAATCAATAAATTGATTTAGTATGACCTCCTCTTCAGGGGTATGATTACTTTTGGCCCCCTCTTCTTTCATCATCTCTATGTAATACATATATTTCTTGAAAAGGAGGTATGTGCCACCTCAAAAATTAGCACTGCATCCTCCATGATGTTTTCGGGGTGCAAAGGCTTAGACATGATCTTCATCTTTGCTTCGTGCTTGGTTCATAATATTAAGTGATACTAGTTGAGTGCCAGATATCTACCAAGCTTTTCCATGAAACCACTTGGTAGGCACATTTTTAACACAAGGGGAATGTCAATTATGACCACTTCTTGCATGGTGGTTTGGCTCAAATAGAAAAATAAGGTCAAAGAGAGGTCTTTAATGCAATCAATCGTTAGGACCTTGTTCTTGTATAACTACATAATTCCCTTGTCAAGGGCTCATATTTCAAGTTTAGAGCGTCAACCACTAGCTTGGGCATGGCTATAGTACTAGTCCCTTAATCAATCATATTATTGTGCAACAACTTATCCCCTATGATAAGTGTCAAGAAGAAGGGAGTGGGATTTGGCTTAGTTACCTCTTTCACATTTTCTTTGTCTATTGTATTCACATATGCTATAGCTCCTGACGATTGGGGTTCCAATGTAGACCTTTTTCCTTTATCTTTATTGTCTAGTGGGGTTGTATCTATCCATGAAATTTTTTCTTCATTATTTAATGTCTCATAAAGCAGAGTCTTTATCTTTAGAATGGATAGGACATCCCACAGGGATAAATTTGTGGGAGCTTTCTTTAATTACTACACCACATTAAGTGTTCTAGTTTAAGGGAGATTTGGTTTAAATGGGGTTGCTTCCCTTTCCTTTAGGAAAGGTTGTTCTTTAGTTTATGGGCTTGGGACTCTATGCATGTCCTTTGGCCAAAATAGTTGAGCCTGTGACTATTGGGTTGGTCATATCTATGGAGCCTATTGTACCTATGGTTGTGACTATTGTGGCTATGAATTCTATGGAGTTTATTGCACATATTCCTTGATAAGTCTTCTTTTCTATCAAGTATTGTAATCCAGATGTACCTACGAGGAGTTGGTTGTCAAAAAATCATTTGTGAATTTTGAATCCTCCTCCTCCATCCAAGAGAAAAGTGCTTGGTTAGGGGAGATGTCCAATTTCTATTCTAAGGACATACCCTATGTCCATGCACTGAACTGGGCATTCTCAATTTTGGGAGACTGGTAGTCTTTTGTATCTAATAAGATTCCCTAGCTCATCTATTTTTATACCCTTTGTTGAAGATTCCCCCTTGGGAAATTCTAGGGCATGTGAGCATCATTGCATAGGAAACACTAGGTGTTTGCATCTTCTGCAATATTGTGTTGTCTTGGGACCAAGTCTTTGTTTAGACTATTCTTAATGGTTTTCCATGATGTGATCACCAAAACCATTTGTCTTGTAGATTCATGTTGTTGATTTCCTCCTCTTGGAGTCCCCTACTATGTGTTATTCTAGTAAGGTGGTCTCCCTTGATAATTTTGAATGGGGGGCTTTGGAGGTACTGCCTACTAATGTCGAATAATGACTAGCTCACTTATGAAGGTCCTCATGAGATTCTTCATCTTGTTGAAATATACTACCCATGAAGAGGAGCTCGACATGTTTGGTTGTGTATTTGGGTACACATACATTGAAGATGGTGGTGCAATTGATGTGTTGGGAGTTACCTCCTAGATTTTTCGAGAGATCTTTGCAAACATTGGCATAAATAGTTGTGGTGGTAGCTTCCCTATGTCTATTAGACTATTCTCTACTCCCACAACTAGATCATATGCATTGGGAAAGGTATCACCTCCCAATGATTGTAGCATTTTTGTGATATAATAATTGAAATCCTTCAAATAGAATATGAATGGCATAGCCACTGGAGGCCTGGTTGTCATAGGAATCCTTTTCTTGGTTTTGAGGAAATTGGTGTTGAAGTTTATCATGGCCTCTTGCGGGGCTCTCTTTATTGTGATCAATTGATACAATAAGGATGAGTAGTCTCCTTTGTCCTAGAAGAGGTGAAAGAGTTCATATCCAAGTTTATCCTAAGAATGGATGTTGTTTAGAGTGAGGGATCTATAATAGTCTTGAGCCTTCCTTTTAAAATACACAACTAACAATTTGAGGGTGACATTTTTCTCTACTATGTTGTGGACCTTATAAACCCCTACTATATCTTGGAGATTCTTGGAAGGTGTTTTAAAATCCTCCCCAGTGAACTTTGGAATTGCTTTCAAGGCATTGACAGGTATGGTAGGCCACACATTTGGAGGTGTAGGTGGAACTAATGGACTACCACTATCCCAAGTCACAAAATTTCTAAGAGTAAGAGATCCTTAGAGGGCCATTGAAAATAAACTCCTATGGACCAGGTAGATAGGTATTTTTATTTGGAAGGTTTGACCATCTAGAGTGGTAGATAAGGCTCTAGAATTTGGGCTAGCACTTCTTACCCTATTGATTCTAATAGGTGATACAGAACTTGTGACTCATTTTCTCCTAGGGACTAAAGAGGGTAATTGAGAATACTAGAAATTTCCTCTATAAAATTCTCTAGTTTTGACTCTAGGCATGAGATTACTAGCCTCTCCTTCTAGGGTGATCCCACAATACTTGTTTACAATTTTTAGGATATCCTAATTTTTGCGGAAATCACATATTTTTAGAAAATATAATGATTTAAGCCTTGAAAAGTTCCATTTAAAGGATTCCAATTGAAGAGGGTTTGATTGAACCACCTTAGACCAAACCACCTTGGATAGAACCTCGCTAGTTTTAAACCATACTTAAATAATTAAGTCTCCTTTACACCTATCAAAATGTTGATAAAAACCACTTTTGATTTACCATTTGGGGGATAAAATGAATTCATTTAAAATTTATTTTTTGTAATTATGTATTCCTTATTATAAGATTCCCAAAAAGTATAAATTAAAATAAATTTAATTTTATTATTATATTTAATTTTTATTTCTTGTGAATGTAGGTTTTTCATCGAAAATCAAGCTCTCTATTCTGCACATGTGGGAAAATAGTAGATTATCAGATTTTTTTTTGAAAAATATCAATACACTAGATATTGAAGTCCCTAATCCAATTAAAAAAAAAATTGATACATACCAAAAAAAACATGTTGTATACAATCCGCCTGTCTGAATTGTAATTGGTTTGACTTCAAAACTTGATTAAGGAAAAAATATTCAATAAAACACTATGAAACCAAATGATAGCACTAGATATTGTAGTTACAGATCTAAATTCGAAAAAATTAGAATTTTATCCTTCATGGAAAAAGGCTATGTTGTATACAGTGAGCATCACTCCTTGAAAATGGTGTTTATTGAAAAAAAACTAGTTTTTGAAGGAGATGGAAAAAGAAGTGCAATATGATTCCAAAAATTTTGAAAAAAAAAAATATTCAGAATCTACAAACAAAATTTCACAAATTTCATGTTTGCATCATCTTCAAATTCCTCATGGTTTAGCTACTATAGGTGCCCAAAAGAGAAGATTTAGTTACAAAAAAATAGTTCAGTGTCCATTTTGGCCAAAAATTGTAAACCAGTATTGTGGGATCACACTCCGATATGGTTTAAATGCCTCTTCCACATTGACTATCTAATTTTGTGATAGATTAGGGTCCCACTAGGTGTGCTAAGAAAAGTACTCTTGATCATGAAATCTTGTGCTTCTCTTGAACAACCTTATGGTAAATTCAGTGAGTGGGGTACTTGCTTGTTCCTCACTGAATGACCTCTGAGGTTTTTATAGAATCCAAATCTTCCTTGAGTTTTGGGGAGAGGGGAAGAGAATTGTAGAAAAAAACTAAGGTGATGTGCCACAAATTTTTTAGAATATTTCAAACCCTAGCATTCTCTTATTTTTGATGGGATGGAAATAGAATGTAACAAACCCTTCATTGTTGGAAAGAGAATAAATAACTAAGGCCCATAGGAGCACAGAGTAGTCATTCAAATCTCCCTGCAGGAAGCACCCATTAAGGTCTAACAAAAATTAGAAACCCAATACTAAAAGAAATAATTCAGATATTTACTAAACCATCTTGCACTCACAACATAATATGAAAGTTAGCATAATATTTGTAGAAAATGAAAGAGTATTGAAAACATGATTCAATTTTTGAAAGACGACACTATTCAAACATAGAAGCTAATGACATAGAAAGTAATTACCAAGAGTACACTTGTACAAGTTAACACATAACATTCAACATACATAAAATAGAGAAATAAAGCATGTGATTGAGGCTATAAATGTACAATCTCATATATTCCTTCCTACTATTACATGTTCTTGCAATAAATAACATAAATGCAAAGATTAGATACCAATCTAAGTAATTGTATTGATAATTTTAACATTCTATAGCTCGCAAATAAAAGCTTTGTAAAACTCTTTCCTATTTCTCCCCCATTCCAATTCTTCTAATGGACAAAAACTTATGTCCTAATGATGATGATTAACAAACCACTTAAAGCTCCTTTTATAGGGCTAGGAAGAAATACCAACACTGTAGCTAATAGAGATGACCCCCTAACAAGTTTCCTTGTCTAATAATTCACAATCTGATTAAGGATCTAATTTGATCATATAAATCTTCACTAATAGAAGTTGAGTTTCTTCAATAATGTCTCTAGATGTGGTTTGGAGCCTTGCAAAGATATTTTTGTTAGAGGAGGATCTGGAAACATAATTTCTTAGTGAAAATCCGATCTAATCAACTGTAAGTCATAATGGCACCACCCCAATGAGATCCATCATGTTTTTTGACAAACTCTACCAAAGAAATGATATGCGTGCAAGTGAAAACAACCTACCTGACCAAAGGGTGATGTGGCACACTAGCGAGTGGTTTTCAAGTCTGTGTGAGTAACTTGGGGAAAATTCTCACAATGCAGCCACATGTCTTATTTCTAGACCAAAAGGAAGGTGATATGAAAAATCCATGCAACCACTATGTAGTACATTGTTTACCTTTTTGTAGGAGTAACTTTAACCTATAGGATGAGGTTCCTTCAAAAGCACAAAAAGAAGCAAAATCTGAAAAGGAAGATTTGTAGGGACCAAAACCAAAAGTGAAAAATATTGAAAGAAAAATTGGTCCATAGGTATCTCAAATTAAGAAATGTGAAAGTGTGTTGGAAACATAAAATATCTATAAGGGGTATAAACATGTTGATGTGTGTTTGGACACATCATATGGCATATTTGATTAGACATAAGTTGGCACAACTTTTTGGGTTGTTTTAGTTCATGATTTTTAAATACCATTTGATTTTTTCATGTATTGTATCTCCTATATATTAGGTTCTTGAGATGGAGGTTAAGTGTCAAAGTCTTATAGATCTCGAGTTTCCTCTAGATCTCTAGTTGGTGATATTCCTAAGAAGGCTTTCTCTTCAAGTATATTGTAATATTTTTTTATTTCTAAATAATATATTGGATTTCTTTTTTTGGAGTTGAAATAGAACCCCATAGCTCCCAATGATCCTCTACAACCAAAATTCTTATAAAAAACATGAGATCAAAGCAACTGATTTGATACACAACCAAGAGAGAAAATATTGATCCACAAAAGCATCTAATATTCCTTCTATATTTAATAAATAAATGTGAACTAAATGATTACAATAAATATGCATGCTTATAAAAGCATAAAAAAGAAATCCCTAGATGAGGATTGCATTAGATTGTGACAAGTACCTTAATCCCATGCAATGAGATAACTAGACCAGTAATTAACCCAGTCTAGTTAATAAAACAACACTCCTAAGTTTATCTTAAGTAATTAAAGTAATAAGGGACATAATGGTTAATTAATGAATAATTAATTATCAAGTGATGTCCTAATTACTCCAACACCCCCCTTAAGATCAAATTAGGGAGAAGCTATAAAACCTTAATGAAGAATGCAATGATGGATACATGGATGGGTCCTAGATAAAATTCATAATAAGGTAATCATGTAGAAAAAATGAATCTCTCATAACTAGAGGAAAGGAGAAAACCACATGGGAAAAACTCCTCTCCAAAAGAGAGAAAAATAAATGATTTTTCTAGTGAAAGAAGGATAGAAGGAGGACTTAATGTTACCCCCCAATGACTACTTATATCACATAGGTAAAATAGATGTCCCCCCAATAGGACATAGAAAATGAGGATATAAAACACCCCATAAAGAAAGAGCTCCTATGCCAATGATGAAATATTGAAGATAGAATATGATCCACTACCTACAAACAACATTTCTCCCCTTAGGAAGAAAAAAATCCATTGGTGATTGGAGAATCCAATCCAAAAATATGAGTGAATTATAAATCTAAATACAAATGATGTGTGCCTCTAAAAATTTCTCATGTGTCCACATTTTAGAAAGAGATGATGTCAATCCAGAAACAAGTGAAGATTGATGTAGAAAAAGCTACAAAGGTGATAAAGATGGTGGGCCAATAGTGATGATATGGTTTTAAACAAAGAGGAGATGAATGTCCTCAAATTAATTCTCCAAATATACAATATGAGACTCTACAAACAAGGATGATATGTATACAAGATATGAATCCCAACTAGATATGTTTGGATTATGATGGATGTCCTACTGTACTAGACTAATAGGGGCCAAAGATGTGGTGATGTCAAACTAATCAAGAACAATAGAAGATGATGATGTAGTCTTGATCTATAGAGTCTGAACATGAAGAAAAGTATTTGAACTATCAAAACATGCAAGATGTGTGATATAATCAAGCTCGTCTAAAGTATCATTGCCAAAGGATAGGGAATTTGCATCTACAAGAGGAATGAGACAATCTAGAACAAGATCCTTATGGTATGAAGAGATATGAGGGTCTCCACGAATCTCCCAAAGTTGTGTCCAAAGTGTGTGGGGATAATCAATGTCTGATATAGCACACATAGTGTCAAGATCAACACTAGAACATATAACCTCTACAATATGATCTTGGATTATACCCCATGATATAGCAATGTGAGATGTATCAAGATGCCATTTTTCCATGACTCGTAATTATCCTTTTCCATGTTGATCATAGAAGGATGAACAAAAAACACATGATACTTCCTCAAACAAAAAAATTAGAGACTAATAACCTTAGTATTCATAAAATAGATCAAATGATGTCATCCAATGCAAATAGATGCTTTCCAAGTGTCAAGATGTCTAAGTAATTGACAAAAAATTGAATAAAATATACCTGGGGTAGATTCTAGGAAAAAGTGTATGAATGGATTTGAAGAGATATAAAATTTTTTTCGTCACTAGAATCATGAAAATTGAAGATATAGGAAAAAAATTATGAGCTTTGAAGTGAAAAATGAAGATCTGAATTTGATTGAGTATAGTAGGAACACATAGAAAATTTTTATAATGATATTTGTACCACTAGAAAGTAGATGGAGCTAGCTTTCTAATGATATCTCATTTAGGATGTAGTGTTTTTCTCCAAAAATGGTTTTCCTAATGTAAATCATTGTGTTGTGGTATGAATGATCTTTATGTTTATTTATATTTAGTTTTTGTAACTATTGTAAAGATATTAAATTTTTTCATAACCCTCCTCAACATGTGCAAGATCATGGGGGTCCAAAAAGTGGCAAGGAGATTTAAAAATGTATTTTTACTTCACCAAAATAGTGAAAAAAAGATGTTGACTTTTTGTATGGGCCGAGTAAAATTGTAAGTTTGTTTGGTAATACCAAACCAAAATGGATTATCTGTTATAAACAAATATTCGTTATAAACAAATATCTGTTATAAATGAATATCCTTTATAAACAGATATTCATTATAAAAGGATATCTATTATAAACAGATATTTATTATAAAACGATATCTATTATAAATGAATATCCATTATAAAAGGATATCTATTATAAACAGATATCTGTTATAAAAGGATATCTATTATAAACAAATATTTGTTTCCTAAAATTAATTTTCATTGCTTAATGTGTTAAAAATAGATATAAATTTTGTAAACAAAACTAATATCCATTTTGAAAAGAAAAAAAAATCATTTTGAAGAGAAAAATGGAAATCTATTTGAAATGTATATCCCTTTGAAATAGATATCTATTTTGAAAATCAAAATGGATATTTTTTTTGAAAACCTAAAAATTCTCTTTAGTAAAATGGGCATAACTTTTGTCTTTCTTACCAATTTTTTTTAAAATTTTTTACAAGCATTGGAAAGGTTATTGAGAGCTCTATGCAATGGAATAGGTATTGTTTCTATATTGTACACATAAAAAAAATTAATTATGATCATTTGAACTTCATATTTCATTTTTGAAACATCAAATCCTCACTATTCACTTATGAAGTCCCCTTTTCATGATTTTATTGTAGAACTCAACTCAAAATACTTAAAACATTAGAAAAAGTAATCAATAAGGAAATATTTATATTTTTTGTAGTAAGGAGATGAACAAATATTCATATAGATAAAGAGAAGTAGATAAAAAGATAGAGAGAGGTAATGTGGTGACCTTCCATCTCTCTACCTATCTTTCCCTCTATCCATAAAACCTTACCTCTCTCTCCCTTTGTTTCTATATCTGTTTATCTCCCATATGCATCTTTGTCTATGTCTAACTACCTCTCTATGTCTATCTCTCCCTTCCTCTCTCCCTATATACTTTTCTCCTCTTCATTTCTCTCTACCTACTTCTTACTCCATACCTCCCTCATTCCCCCTCTCCCTTTATATACCTCTCTATATCTATATACCTCTTTCTCACCTTCCCTCTCTACTTTCTATCTCCACTCACCATCTCTCTCTACCTACTTATCCCTCTATCCCTCCCACCCTAATATCTCATTACCTACCTCTCCCTAAATAGTTAGAGTAAGTAGAAATAGAGAGAAGTAGAGAGGGAAGGCTAAATAGGTAGAGAGGAGAGAGATATAGAGATATATATAAAGAGAGAGACATTGGGAAAGAGGGAGGTATGGAGTGAGAAGTACATAGAGAGAGCCAGAGAGGGAAGATAGAGAGAAGTAGAGGAGGGAGGAAGCTAGAGATAGAGATAAAGAGCTAGGGTGGGATTGATATAGGAAAAGGTACATAGAAAGAGAGGAGGATATAGATGGGGGATAAAGAGAAGTAAACAGAGAGAGGGAGAGGTAGGTAGAGAGTTGGAGGGTGAGGGGATATATAGGGAAGTATAGAGGGAAGGGGAGATAGATGTATGGTGGTAGGGGTAGAGTGAGATTTAGGGAGAGAGGGTGAGGGGAGATAGGGAGTAGAAAGGGAAGGAGAGAGAGAGGTATATAGAGAGGGAGAGGGAGAGGGAGAGAGAGAGAGACAAGGAGAGACAAAGGGGGGAGGAGGGAGAGATGCAAGGAAAGGCAGGTAATGAGGGAGGAAATGTGGGAGAGATAGAGAGAGTAGGTAGAGAGAGAGGGTGAGTGGGAAGGTGAGAAAGGTAGATAGGAGAAAGAGAGGGTGAAGAGAGATATAGAGAGACATCTAAATATAGAGAGGGGGAATGAGGAAGGGATAGAGTGAGAGGTAGGCAAGAAATAAATAGAGATGGGAGATAAAGTTAAGTAGAGAGGGAAGGATGAAGGGAGAGGTAGAGATAGATAGGTAGAGTGGGAGAGATATAGGAGAGGTAGGTATTAAAAAATAAAGATATAGATGGGAGATAAAGAGAAGTAGAGACTTAGTTATAGAGAGGTAATTTAGTCACTATCTATCTCTCTACCTATCTCTCCCTCTATTCCTCCAACCTTAGTTCTCTCTCTCTCTCTTTTTCTATTTCTCTTTATCTCCCATTTATATCTTCCTCTATGTATACCTACCTCTCCCTATATCCCTCCCACCCTACCTCTCTATCTCAATCTCTCCCTTACTCCCTCCATCTCTACTTATCTCTATCACCTCTCTTTACTTATATCTACCTACCTCTCACTCTATCCCTCCCTCATTACCCCCTCTCCCTTTAGAAATCTCTCTTCACCCTCTCTCTCTCTACCTCTCTCACCTTCCTTCTCTAGTTCTTTATATCTCCACTCACCCTCTCTCTACCTACTTATCCCTCTATCTCTCCCACCCTAATCTCTCATTACCTCTCTCTTTATCTCTCTCTCTCTCTCCTTGTCTCTCTCCCTCTCTAACTCCCTCTACCTCTCAATAAATCTCTCTCTCCCCTTCCCTCTATAATTATCTCTATCTCCCCTCACCCTCTCCCTATCTACCTACCTCTCACTAGATCCCTCCCACCTTACCTCTCTCTGTGTCTCTACTTATCTTTATCTCCAGTCTCCATCTTCCTCTCTATCTACCTACCTATCCTTATATCCATCCAACCATACCTCTCTATCTCTACATTTCCCTTCCTCCCTTCCTCTCTACTTCTCTCTATATCTCTCTTTACTTACCTCTCACTCCATCCCTCCCTCATTCCCCCTCTCTACCACTTTAGATATCTATATCTCTTATCTCCCTCTCTCTCCTATCTACCTCTCTTACCTTCCCTATCTACTTCCCTCTATCTTCCTCTCAAATTACCTGTCTACACTCTCTAGGAATGATAGGGAGAGATGGAGAGAGGAGAGAGGGATAGAAAGAGGGATAGATATCTAGAGATAAATATGATATGGGAAAGATAGATGGGAAGAGAAAAGGAGAGAGATAGGTAGAGGGAGAGGGAGAGGAAGAGATGGAGAGAGAGTGTGGGGAGGGAGAATAGATAAATATATAGAGAGAGAGAGGTGGAGAGGGATATAGGAAAAATAAATCCAAAAGGTACACTTGTATATTGAAAAAGTGGAAATATCAATGATGTATAAAATGTGAAAATGAAACCCTAATGTGGTTTCCAAAGATTGGTATGGTAAGTAAAATTGATTTCATAATCATGATAATAGATAAATAATTAACAATATAAAATTGATTAATAATTGGGCATGAAAAGAGTTTCAAATATAAAATTGAGATATAAATATCATAAAAGTATAGATGTAAGAAACCCTAACATATCTCTATCTCTAATTCTCTTTATCTCCCATATACATCTTCCTCTTTATCTACCTACCTCTCTCTATATCCCTCCCACCCTACCTCTCTATATCTACCTTTCCCTTCCTCCCTCCCTCTCTACTCTCTATCTCCCCTCTTTTCTTCTATCTACCTACCTCTCACTCTATACCTCCCTTATTCCACCTCTCTCCCATTAGATATCTCTTTATATATCTATTCACCCTCTCCCTCCTCCCCACCTCTATCTCACCTTCCCTCTCTACATCTATCTATCTCCACTCACCCTCTCTCTCTCTATTTACTTATCCCTCTATCCCTCCGACCCTAATATCTCATTACCTACCTCTACCTCCCTCTCTCCCTTCTTCCATCTCTCTCTCCATCTCCCTCTCCCTCTCCCTCTCTCAATAACTCACTCTCTTCCCTTCCCTCTTTACTTCTCTCTATCTCCCCTCACCCTCTTCTTCTCAACCCACCTCTCACTATATCCCTCCCATATTACCTCTCTCTACCCTTCCCTTTGTACTTCTCTATATATCCCCTCAACCTCCCTCTCTCTACCTACCTCTCCCTGTATCCTTCACACCTTAACTCTCTATGTCTCTACTTCTCTTTATCTCCCATATCCATCTTCCTCTCTATCTACCTACCTCTCCCTATGTCTATCCTACCATACCTCTCTATCTCTACATTTCCCTTCCTCCCTCCCTATCTAATTATCTTTGTATCTCTCTTAACTTACCCCTCACTCCATCCCTCCCTAATTCCCCCTCTCTATCCCTTTAGATATCTATATATCTCTTCTCTCCCTCTCTTCTCTATCTCTCTTACCTTCCCTATCTACTTCCCTCTATCTTCCTCTCAAATTCCATTTCTACTTTATGTAGGAGTGATAGGGAGAGGGAGAGAGGAGAGGGATAGAAAAAGAAAGAGATATCTAGAGATAGATATGACTTGGTAAAGATAGAAGGGAAGATAAAGGGAGAGGGAGATGAAGAGGGATAGGGAGAGGGAGAGGGAGAGGGAGAGGGAGAGGGAGAGGGAGATAGGGAGAGAGAGAGTGTGGGGAGGGAGAATAGGTAAATATATAAAGAGGGGGAGGTGGAGAGGGAGAGAGGAAAAAAAGAAGAAGGTACAATTATATATTGAAAAGTGGAAATATAGATGATGTATCAAATACAAAAATAAAACCCTAATTTGGTTTCCAAGGATGGGTAGGGTAAGTAAAATTGATTTTACAATAAACATAATAGAGAAATATGTAACAATATAAAATTAATGAAGAATTGGGAATGCAAAGAGTTTCAAATATAAAATTGAGATATAAATATCATAAAATTATAGATCTAAGAAACCCTAATATGAATAAGAAACCATAGAAGAAGACTAGGTTGTATAGGATTTATTGGGTTTATTAAAATACAAAGAGGTATAAAGAGGGAAAAATAGAGAGGAAATTGAGGGAGAGGTAGAGAGAGTTCTCGATCTTGGGAGAGAGAGATAGATAGAAATAGAGATAGGGAGGGAGGGAGGGGTGAGAGGCGGGTACATAGAGAGTGAGAGGTGAGAGGGAGAAATGTAAAGAGATAGCTAGAGGTACAGGGAGAGATGATATTGATTTAAGTAGAGAGAGAAGGATGGAGGGAAAAAGAGGTATATAGATAGGTATAGAGAGAAAGAGAGATATATAAAGCAGTAAAAAGAGAGAGGGAAGGAAGGATTGAGAGAGAGGTAGAGATAGTGAGAAAGATAGATCCAAAGAGGGACAAAGAGAGAAAGAAGGAGGGATCAATGGAGAAGTATATAGTTAAGTCTAGAGTTCAATAGATTGATAGGGAGAGGACTAAAGATGTAAAAAGAGAGGGAGGGAGGGAGAGACAAATGGAGGCATAGGTACAGAGCTTATGGGAGACAGTGCAATATAGAGAGGTAAAAAAAGGGATAGAGAGATGTAGACATGAAAAATATCTTGATCAACTAACTTTGATTCTTCTTTAATCACCCCTCTACTAACCATTTAATTAATTCATCTTAATTCCTCTATTAATCAAATAAATCAAATTTATTTGATTAAATCATTATCCTCTTTTGATTAAATAAATCATTTTATTTATTTAATCCTAAAGTCCCTCTTTAATTAAATAAATCAATCTTATTTAATTAACTTCTAAAGTCCCTCATTTTATTAAATAAATCAAATTTGTTTAATTAAATCACTAACATCATCCTCTTTGATTAAATAAATAAAATATTTATTTAATTAAATCTAAAATCATTCTCCTCTCAACTTTGATTTATTTAAATCATAAAATCTAAGTCAAAATTGTCAAATCACCTAGCCTCCTCTTATTTAATCAAATCCTGATTAAAACTAATC
This sequence comes from Sequoia sempervirens, assembly GCA_007258455.2. NCBI lineage: Eukaryota > Viridiplantae > Streptophyta > Pinopsida > Cupressales > Cupressaceae > Sequoia > Sequoia sempervirens. Next base: position 32,010,017 of record VDFB02109042.1, read on the forward strand.
TTAATCCATGTCACATCCTCTAACTTTTCCCACTTGCACAAATAAATCAATTTAATTAATTTATTAAATCTTCATTTTCTCTCAAATTGGCATCTTTGAGGGAATATTCCTCCAAATTTGAAAATCCCTCCAAATGGGATGTGTCCTTCCAACAAGGAATTTATTTCATCTTACAAGTCCTTTTTCCTTGAGACAAGTGGCCATAACTCCATTTGACTCTCTCTCCAACTTGCCATTTCACTAATTCCAAATTTCAACTAATTGCATTTATGGGCACATTCATCAAAATATGCACATCCTTTTCCCACTCACATCTTGGCAAGTGGCAATTTCCCATTGGATGTTGAATGATCCCACATTCATCCATTTTTCCTCTCCTTCTCTCAATCTTATCTATAAATAAGAGGATTTTCTCCTCATTTTGGAGGCACAAGTTATGCATTTTAAATTCACTCTTATGCATAACACCATTATTGTAATTTTAGCTCATATCATTGTCATCTTCATCTTAGCTTGTCAAGGGTTGGGAAAGGGCTACTTTTCATATTAAAGTAGCACCAATCCACTATGGAATAGGTATTTGCTATGTTTTTTAAGAGTTTACATAATTTAGTTTATTTTTTTATTTCATTTTCATTATGAAACATGTTAGATTATTTCATAGAGATGTTTTTTGCTTTGTTTTAACAACTAACCATGCTAAGAGTGTGTGTGTTGGATATTTTTAGCAATTTGCATATTTCACCATCTACAAAATGGTGCTAGAAACATTATCAAGATAACAAACCCTTAATGTATGGATCCATGGGATGCAAGCAGTAGCATCAGCTTTCCACCAATGTGTGAAGGTCACATACCAAGGCCAAGAGGTCACTATCTATGGGGATCTTGAACCCTTCTCTTATTGCAAGAGCCTAGAGGAAAAATATTACAAAATCCCCCAACTGCTAAAAAATGATCAAGGCCTATCAACTCCATACATTGATCCAACTAGTCTTGCCTCCACTTCTATGACAGAGACACCCACCATCCTTGCCATCTCTGATATTAAGGTCATTATCTAGGAAAATGGGTGTGGGGACTACACTATTACAAAGAATGCCTTTATGGTAAGAGAGTTACCACAATCTCCCAGGTGATGAGGATGACCACAATCAAAGGATGCTTCATCATCCCAAACATTCACAGTAAGCTTTTCTAGCTTTTGAAGTTGGGGAGGTCTAGGCCAAGAGATGATAGAAGAGGACCTATCTCACCTCTTGTACCAAGATAATAGACCGATAGCTAATCTTCCTATCAATGATAGCGGTAAGGGTTTATAGATGATGCTCACCATGGGCTATGACAAAAACAAAAAGCTTGGAAAAAATACAACGAACTTCTAATACCCATCATTCTTGAGATGCGAATGAAAAATATTGGCCCTGGATGTACCCCTCCAAGTATAACCATATGTGGCCAAAATCCCCTAGTTAAGGAGGTAAAAACTCATCAACAAATGACAATTTCCCTTCAATTACTCGTATCCATTGGTCCGCCCTTAAACAATTTCACATTTGACATAACCAATGTCTATAGTAGTAGTGATGAGGAAGATGCCATAGCTAACTTACCTAGGATTTTCAAAAATTCCTCTATCCTCATGATTAGTACTATGTCATTTGAGTCAACCAGTCAAAACCATGAAATCAACCTAGTTTAACTCCAAGACATCAATTACAACCAACGAGGACCACCAGTTCTAGAAACTTTTGAAAATGATGAAGCAGTCTTAGAATTCATGGGACTGCAGGATAATATTCCACGTGGGGATCATAAAACAAGATTTATCATTGAAGTGGACACACATGCATACTATGGGGAAATTGTTGAATCCCTTAGTCACAAAAGTGAAAAACTAAGAATAATCTCTAGGTCCTTGAGTGAAAACCATACTGTGGCACTCTCCAACCAAAAGATAGTAAAAAGAAAGGACACATTCGATAGTGAAAACCTCTCTGAGACACCCGAGGTGGGGGATTCAATCTTCCTCTCAAAGATCTACATCAGGAAAAGTCAGTGGTTCTACCTGAAAAGTGCAACCCAATCAACTTAGGGACAAAGCAAACCCCATGTTGGAGCTTCTAAAATCCTAATGGATTTTCTCTCTCTCCATGGATCTGGTTTGCCACTTTTATAAACCATTTTCCTAAGGTGAATAGGGGTTTATCCATGTAATTTTTCAAGCGTTATAATTTGAGGTTGACCTGTTATGTCAGTCATCAACCCCTTAAGTCATCTCTCAAGCCATTTGGCATGTTAGTCTACCGGCCCTGTCAACCATAAGCACCAGTTTTCAAGTCCCTCATCGACTTTAACCTTTTCCTTAAGTTAGGTTTTAAGTTTAACTTAGTGACTTAAGCCTTAAGTAATTAACCTCAGTGGTCATTTCACCATTGGTTGGACCAAGTCTTGTCCTTTAAATACTAATGTTATGTGATGTGTAGATTTCAAGATTTGAAGATCGAGGGGAAGATCTAGATCGTACCCCACTATCCCATAAGTGTTAAGTGACATCAAGATAAATACATTGAGTTTGGGAATAAGCTAATGCATGTCCATGCAAAGTGCAGGACCCACTCCCCACTACCATTCCCATGGTCCAACATCTTCAATGAGCAGCTGAGATCAATTTGGCGAAATGATCTACACCATCCCCCGCTGGCTCATTGGATTAGAATATAAGGTGGTTATGACTAGCGAGATCAACAAGATCTTGACACATATCCCGACCTACTCAAACCATGGAGCACACACACTATGAAGGTGTCATCCAACATGGAAGAACTCCATTGGTTGTGAAAATTGTGGTAGAGCACTGCTAGAAATCAAAAGTGGTCAAACAAAGGTTGGCTATCTAATCATCCATCGAGGAAAAATATTGATGGATAGCATTCAAAGTTGGAAAATAACACGTGATGGTTGTTTCAAATTTGTGCAACCAGCTTGCATTAATGGCTAACATCCTGCAAAGTAATTGAGTTGATCTCAATTCATGTGGAGACACAAATTCCGGTAATCATGGAGAATAGTCTATGGATTTCCATGCAAATGGGGAATTAAATAGTGATAATACATCTACCAACAAGTTTCTTGGGTTATGCATGTGTGTTAGACATTTATTGTGAGAATCATCACTCCACACAATAAATATAGAAGGAATAGTTGTTGTTCATGTCATTTACACTTAGCAATTAGAAGTGTGATTGATTAAGGAAAGGTAGTGTGATCAATTATCAAAGAAGAAAAATGAGCAAACTAGTAAGGAGATATACTTTCTTGAGTTCCTAGAGGTCTAGTTCTGATGCACCAAAAGCTGCTCCAGCCATGGAGGCAAATATTTCCATTGAAAATCCTAGACTCACACCCAATAGGTGTTGTTGAACGCTACAATTCCAGCATGAAGTTATAGGAAGAGTAGATGACAAAGGAAAGAGCCCATTGCATTCTCCCACATGAGCACAAAGGAAGGCAAGGTATGGGTGTGGCTCCTATGGGAGCCATTGCTCGCCCATTGACCTTACTAGTAGCTCTTCTAAAGCCAAGACTAACTCTAACTACTGTCGATATTTAGCTCTTTTGAATGATGGTTTTCCCTCTGGTGAGGAAGTGATATATATTGTGCCATTGGCAATCAAAACCCTGAGTGATCAGACTGCAACTATGTTGAGTAAAGAAAATAAAGATGAGGAAGCTAAGGTTTCTTCTCCTCCTCATGCAATGACTAGGAGTGGTCGTGTGTATTGCAGGCATGGCACTAGTAAAGGTGGGGTGATGGGTAAATAAAAATTTTAGGTGGTGGTCCTATTTTTTTTTGTGTCACATTTTGGTATTTGACACCGGTTGTGCACCCTCATGGCATTTTGGATGCCTGGTTCATTGTAGTGTGAATGGCGATAAGGGAATTTTTGCAGCACTTTACATTTCCCTTCTTTGGTGGTAGTTACATTTTGGCTTTCCCTAGTTACACCATGTTTTGCAAATTCAACATGTGGGTGTTTTTGAAATGCAAGTAAAATGTAGTTGAGATTTTGATGAAATCAAAATCTATAATGAAACTACATTCGAGCTAGAAGCTTGTTGCTTCCCTTATGCTATAAAAGGGAAACCACGAATCATTTTGTAGGGAGGAGGAAGATTTTGGCTAGGCTTTGGGTCAAATGTACATGGGTAGATAGGAATAGAATAGTTGGTTAGTTTTGAGCTTTATGAATGAACTCGTGCAATTAGCTTAAATGGTTTTATAGATATGACTTAAATACAAGAAAATATATATATTTATGATATATTTCTCTCCTTCTGTAAGTTTAAGTGAATTTTTAATGAAATATATATGGTATTTCCATTCTTTTTTGAATATTTGTTTGAATGTATGTCTTTGTTCTTTGTTTTGATTCAAACAATCAATTAAATACTTAAACAGGGTCATGAATTTGCATTCATTTGTGATGGATTTGATAAGTAGTAATGTATCATAAAATTTGAGCTCCATGATGCAAAATAATTATGAGAGTAGTCTATTCCATTGAATTCTTGGGTCATTTCTATTTTACTAGTTTTTGTGTGTGTTATTCCTTTTGCCCAATAAATAAGATAGTGGTCTATTCATTAATGATTTACCTAAGGGGTTAATCAAACAATTATCTAGTAATGAACCTAAACCTAGGGTTTAAATTCATTTAAAATTCATTAATTCCAAAGTTCATGTGTGTTAATTCTCATCAAGGGTGTCTTCATTTTGATGAATGGGTATTAAATTACTTAGAAACATGCCAATTTTGTAGTAATTGTTACATAATTATCCTTCATTCAAATATGATTTGTGTAATGATGTGTTCAAAATAGTGAAATTTAAATGAACACACTAGGAATACCCTCCTTGGTCCCACAGAGCCTAAACTATGGAAGATCTTAGTCATTGACTAGATCTTGTTATTTGGCCATTCATTTCAAGAGTCATGAGTGGAGGAATTAGCTATTCCTTAAAGATGTCTTAGGTGTAGTGAAAAACACCGACATAATGGTGACTTTGCTAGGGATTTCTCATTGTCCAAAGATGCAGATACAAAATGTAGAGTCAAATGGTGATTTATTCTAAATGCTCTCAAATTCTTGAACTTGGTCTACAATCTATGTGCAGAAGGCATTGAAGGATCCAAACATGACTTTTTTGTGGAAGATAGCCCAGAACCTATATTATTTTGCAAAGAAGCTTCATCTTATTTGAAGCCTTTCCCTCTAAAGGGTGGTGGTGACTTTGACTCAAAGAACCTGTTCAAGCATACATCAGTTTTTTGGATCTTTGTTCCTAATGTTAGAAAAACTTCATAGTTGCTAGCATACATGTACTCTTGTAAAATTTGAAAGAATTTTGAGTATTTTACAAATAATATCATCATAAATTTCTAATGCTTGACATGAAAATGATTCCCTAATAAGTGATTTAGCACTAGAATAGGGGATATTAAAGAATTTTAGCATGCTTCATATGTAAGTTGAAATTTATGAAGTAGAGTGCAAGAAGCATGTCATACTATAGATATTAGGTAGCTTTTGTATGGGATACTTGTTCTAAGATCTTAGGATTATATTTATAAAAGGAATTGAAGTAGTGTTGTATAAATTGCATAAATATTTTAAATTCTTTTTTAAGAATTGGGGGTGAGTTGTCAATTTGTGCCATTTGGCATACATATGGACAAAAACATACAAGTCAAGCATTCTTGGGCCCATTAGGATGGATTTTGTACTAATAGGTACAAAGCTATCAACTTTGACAATATTTGTGGCTATCTGAATGTTGTGCCACCCAAGATCAGGGATAAAATGCCAAAGTTTAGTGGTGAGACATTTGAATCAGCAAATAAGCATGTGCAAGAATTTGTAGATGTAATGGGTGATTACGAAATTGACTTTGAAGATGTAGTGATGAGGTTGTTTTTTCAATTACTAAAGGGAGATGCAAGATATTGGTTCTCTTTTCTTCCTACTACCTCTATACATTGTTGGAATGAATTCAAAGCCACTTTTCTAGAGCAATTTGGTGATAGGATCAACCCAAGTGCGGTAAGGATAATTTTCATGAAAATCTCTAAAGATAGAGAAGAATTGGTCCCAACTTTCAACCTTAGATTTTATAAGGAAATAAGAGATATCCTTGAATATATAAGACCAAATTATTCAAAATGCTTGGTTGTATATTTAGGGGTGTTTGATAGAAAGAAAAGTTTCTTGTTGAGGGAAAATGAACTAGTTACATTACAAGAAACTTATCAGGAGGCTGTAAATATTGAGAATAATATGAATTGCTCAATTATGAGGAGACTTGCAGTAACCAGTGCTGCTAGCTCTAGTACTTTCTAGACAATCCAACTAGGTCAACTAGAAAGTAAAAATGTTCATCAGGATGAGGACCCTTTAGATATTGTGCTCACATCATTCTCAAGAAGTGTAGAGCAAGCATCAACCTCTAGCCATCCATGTACCAGAGGGAAGGACTTGACGTTATCTATTGGGAAATTGTATGAAATAAAAATACATACTAATGAGTCACCATATGACTTGTTTTCAAAATTCTTGGATATTTTGATGGAAATTCCCATAGGGCTTAAGCCCAATGAACTGATGTGTATTAACCTATTTTATGAAGCTTATACACTAGGATCAAGTCAATGGCCTAAATATATGAAGCCTCAAAGCATTAATTAGGTAGTGGACTGGATAAGTATGGTTGAAGAAGCCTAACATGGTTGTATGTATCCCATTGTTTCCCACAAGGAGGATAATGATTATCATAGTGAGGAGAGACATAGATTAACATTAACAGATCAACAAGAAGAATTAGTGTTTGGAAAATTAGATATTGAATGTTGTCATTTCAGAAATAGCCTAGAGACAGATGCACTTGGCAATGATGAGGGTGAAAAATAGAATGTGAAATCAAGGAGGTCATATCTCACTACTCCCTTATAGATGTCTTGAGCCATGAGCATATGCAATAAATATATAGAACTTCACAAATGGATCATATGGGAATAAATCCTATGTCATCTAGTAATAGGGTTACCCTTGGTGTTCATGACAAGGCGCAAGTAAGGAGTCAAAGAGGCGAAGTTAAGTTTGAGCAATCTTTAGTTGAATATGGCTGCTTCTAGTAATGGGTATATTAATAGCCTTGAAGGGATCTAATTTCTAGGTAGTGAAAAATTTTCCTCATGTGAAGAATTTTCGGAGCATCAATCAATTGTTATGAACATAAATGATGAAGAGGATGGTGAATGTGCTTCTCTTTGCTCCTCAAGTGACTATAGTGATTTTAGGTGCTTTGAAAACCAAGGTCAAGGGATCCCTCATGATTTAGATGATGAGATACATCCAATTATGTCCAAGATATGGAAAAACCCTTTGTTCAGTGAGCTCACATTTGAAATTAAAGATGCAAAGGATGATGTTTATTGGTGTAGGAGTAATCCTTTGTTTGAAGAAAACTCTAATGAATACTTACCAGATATCACTAGCACATATGTTGCAGAGGACATGTACAAGTGTAAAGGTGATAATGCATTTGAAAATGTCTACATTGATTTTATAATTTTCCAATTGAAAGGGAAATATAGTGGCACATATATGGTGAAGGTTTCCTACCAACATGGGGTTGAACAAGTGGCCTATGATGAACATGTTGAATATGGTTCATGTTTACCGGAACTTAGGGATGGTGATGTCTCATGTATTGAAAATAATTGTGATGGATACATAGGTGATTCTGATTATTCTACTACAACAACCAATAATGTGTTTGAGAAGGGGGTTGAATTACCACCAGCCTATGATCTACATTGCAATAAGGGGTGGGATAAGGAGGGAAACTTTCTCTTCAGTGATCAATGGACTAGCCAGGTTGAGTGCATCAATGTTCCAATGACATCATGTCATGTTGAAGAGGAGAATCATATTAATTTGGCATACATATTTGATCCACATGATGAGCAATATGAAAATGCAGATAACCAAGGGAATTTTACTAGTCAATATGAGGCTACAGTTGAGTTTTTCACATATACTCCTTATCTTTTGGATATCAACCACCAAAGACAATGTTGATGAGAAGTACATGAAGGGGATGTATGGTTCTATTTTCCCTTTTCCGAATCTTATAAAAGAATTCCCAGATGTAAGCCATAGTGCTTATGAAGTTTTCAAATTTGATGAACAACTTGGGTGTGATACTATACCTCATTATGGTGAAAATTATGAGAGTTTTGTTTTTTCAATACAATTTCATGAATCCATGATGAGAAAGGGTGACTTTAGGAGTGTTATCTCAACTATTATGGGAAATACTAATTGTGATGAGGTCGGATACCTAGAATTGCATAACATTCATGAAAATTCACTGCTAGTGAAATAGGATAAGGTGTTTGATAGAGGTAAAAACCATCCCTAAATTTTGGGGGCCACGTGCCTCTAATTTAAGGATCGAAGGAAATGGTTCATATAAGGCTACTGAAGTGAATTACAGTGTATTATTTGTAAATTGTGTACATAGGGTTTGGTTTTTCCTTATCATGTTTTCTTTCCTTTTCTAGGTAAGCCCCTCTTTAGGCCATCTAACCTGGTCTACTTCACCTAAGATTCTAATTCTCGCCATACCCACTAGGGGTATGCATCCCTGAGCATTAGCCACTATTGGAGCTTCTAAAATCCTGATGGATTTTCTCTCTCCATGGATCTGGTCTACCTCTTTGATAAACCGTTGTCCTAAGGTGAATAGGGTTTTATCCATATAATTTTTCAAGTGTTATAATTTGAGGTTGACTTTTTATGTCATTCATCGACCCCTTAATTCATCTCTTGAGCCATCTGGCATGTCAGTCTACTGACCCTGTCAACCCAAAGCACTGGCTATCAAGTCCCTCATTAACTTTAACCTTTTCCTGAAGTCCAGTTTGAAGTTTAACCTAATGAAAAGCCTTAAGTCATTAACCTCAATGGTCATCTCACTGTTGGCTAGATAAAGTCCCATCCTTTAAATGCTAACACTATGTGATGTGCAAATTTTAAGATTTGAAGATAGAGGGGAAGATCTAGACCATACCCCGCTAGCCCGTGAGAGTTAAGTGCCAACAAGATAAATGTAGTGAGGTTGGTGAGAAGCTGATGCATGTCCATGCAAAGTATAGGACCCACTCCCAACTATTACTCCCATGGCCCGATAGCTTTAACGAGTTGCTAAGATCAATCTGGTGGAACAATCTACATTGTTCCCCACTGGCTCGCTAGATTAAAATGAAAGGTGGTTATGACTAGCAAGATCAGCAAGATCTCGACACCTATCTCGACCTACTCAGATTGTGGAGCCTACACACTATGAAGGTGTCATCTGACATGGAAGAACTCCATTGGTTGTGAAAATTATGGTGCAGCATCACTGGAAATAAAAAGTGGTCAAACAATGGTTGGTTGTCTGATCATCCATTGAGGAAAAATATTGATGGGTAGCATTCAAAGTTGGTGAATAACACATGATGGCTATTTTTACTCTGTGCAACCAACTCACATTAATGGCTAACATCCTGTAGAGCGATTGAGTTGATCTCAATTTGTGTGGAGATGCAAATGTTGGTAATCATGGAGAATAGTCTATGGATTTCCATGCAAATGAGGAATTAAATGATGAAAGTATATCTTCCAATGAGCTAGCAGGGTTAAGCATGCATGTTAGACATTGATTGTGAGCATCATTGCTCCACACGGTAAATATAGAAGGAATAGATGTTGTTCATGTCATTTACACTTAATAGTTAGAAGTGTGATTGATTAAGGAAAGGTAGTGTGAGAAATTATCAATGAAGAAACATGAGGAAACTAGTAAGGAGGTCTACCTACTTGAGTTGTCAAAGGTCTGGTTTTGATGCACTAGAAGCTACTCCATCCATGGAGGCCAATATTTCCACTAAAAAGTCTAGACTCACATTGGGTAGGTGTAGTTGAAGGCTACAATTCTAGGGTGACGTTGTAGGAAGATTGGATAACAAAAAAAAGAGCCCATTGAGTTCTCCCATAGGAGCACAAAGGAAGGTAAGTTATGGGTGTGGCTCCTATGGGAACCAACACTCGCCCATTGACCTTACAAGTAGCTCTTCTGAAGCCAAGACTGACTCTGACTAATGTCAATATTCAACTCTTTTATATGGTGTTCTACCCTCTGACGAGGAAGTGATATTTGTTGTGCCATTGGTAAACAAAACCCCAAGTGGGTGGACTGCAACCATGTTTGGTAAAGAAAAGAAAGATGAGGAAGTTGAGGTTTCTTCTCCTCCTCTGGAAATGACTAGGAGTGGCACTGGTAAAGGTGGGGTGATGGATAAATAACAATTTGCAGTGGTGGTCTTGTTTTTTGTGTGTGTGGCACATTTTGGTATTTTATGTTGGTTGTGCACCCTCGTGGCATTTTGGATGCCTGGTTCATTGTAGCATCGATGGTGACAAAGGGATGTTTGGTAGCACTTTGCATTTCCCTTCCCTAGTGGTAGTTACATTTTGGATTTCCCCAATTGCACTATGTTTTGCAAATTCAACATGTGGGGATTTTTGAAATGCAAGTAACATGCAGTTGAGATTTTGATGAAATGAAAATCTATAATGAAACTACATTCGAGCCTGAAGCTTGTTACTTCCCTTATGCTATAAAAGGGAAACCATGGCTCATTTTGCAAGGAAGAGGAAGATTTTGGTTCGGGTTTGGGTCAAATGTACATGGGTAGATAGGAATAGAATAGTTGGTTAGTTTTGAGCTTTATGAATGAACTCATGCAATTAGCTTAAATGGTTTCACATATATGACTTAAATATAAGCAAATATATTTTTTTGACATATTTCTCTCCTTCTACAAGTCTAAGTGAATTTTGAATGAAATATCAATTGTATTTCCATTCTTCTTTGAACATTTGTTCAAATGTATGTCTTTGTTCTTTGTTTTGATTAAAGAAATCAATTAAATACTTAAATGGGGTCATGAATTTATGTTCATTTTCAAAGGATTTGATAAGTAGTAATGCATTAGAAAATTTGAGCTCCATGATGCAAAGTTATTATGAGAGTAGTCTATTCCATTGAATTCTTGGGTCTTTTCTGTTTTATTGGTTTTTGTATGTGTGATTCCATTTGGTCAATAAATAAGACACTATTTTTTTCCTTAATGATTTACCTAAGGGGTTAATCAAACAATCATCTAGTAACCAACCTAAAGCTAGGGTTTAAATTCATTTAAAATTCATTAATTCTAAAGTTCATGTGTGTCAATTATCATCAAGGGTGTCTTCATTTTGATGAATGGGTATTAAATTACTTAGAAACAAGCCAATTTTTTAGTAATCATTGCATAATTATCCTCCATTCAAATATGATCTATGTAATGGTGTGTTCAACATAGTGAAATCTTAAATGAACACACTATGAATACCCTCCTTGGTCCCATAGAGCTTAAAGTGCAAAAGATCTTAGTCATTGACTAAATCTTGTTAGTTGGCCATTCATTTCAAGAGTCTTGAGTATAGGAATTGGCTATTCCTTAGAGATGTCTTAGGTGCAATGGAAAACACCAACACCCCACACATCACATTCTATATTGAGTCATTACTATTAGAGGAACAAGAACTCCTAGCATCCTTCTTAAAGGAGAGAAAGGTCAACTTTGCATGGAGCTATGCCAACATGCCCAGGCTTGATCCAAAGATTGTAGTCCATCATCTAGTAGTCTTCCCCAAAGTAAAGCTCAGGAAAATGCATCATCAGATTGCTTTGTTAGTCAAAATGGAATTAAAGAAGCTACTTGATGCAGGGTTCATACAACCAATCGACTAGCCAGAGTGGGTATCAAATTTGATACATGTTTCAAAATCCAATGGGGGCATCTAAATATGCATGGATTTTAGAGACCTAAACAAAGCATTTCTGAAGGATTATTTCCCATTGCCTAACATTGACATGATTGTAGACATGATGGTGGGACATGAAATGCTTTCTTTGATGGACGGTTTTCTCGAGTTATAACAAAATAATGATTTCTAAAGAAGACCAACACAAAATGGCCTTCACTTGTCCATGGGGGACTTACTATTGGAACATGATGCCATTTCACCTAGAGAATGTTGGGACCACCTACCAAAGGGCCATGAAATTAATCTTTCATGACATGATCCATAAAACTATGGAAGATTATGTTGACATACTAGAAAAATCTAGAAAGTGGAGAGATCACATAGCAACCTTGAGTGCTATTTTTGACAAGTTGAAAGAATACAAGGTCTGTTTAAATCCAAAGAAGTTCATTTTTGACATATAGTCAGGAAAGCTATTGGGATACATAGTGTAAATGAGGGGTATTGAAATAAATCTTTCCAAGGTAAAAGAAATCCTTGAGATGGAGGCAGCCAAAACATTGAAAAAATTAAGAGGTCTCCAAGGTAGGCTTCTATCCATCTATAGATTCATAGCACAAATGGTAGAAAAGAAAATCCCTTACTCTCACCTGCTCCACAAGGGGGTAGCGTACAATTGGGATGAAATGTGTGATGAAGCCTTCAACAACATCAAAGAATATTTTCTCACACCTTCGGTCCTCATGCCACTGATCCCAAGAAATCCAATAATCCTCTATGTACCAACAACAATAGTAGCCCTCGGTGCTCTCCTAGCTCAACACAATGAAAATGGGAAAGCGAGGGCCATCTATTAAATCAGCCACACAATGGTTGGGAATGAGTTAAACTACTCATTCATCAAAAAATCCTATCTAGCAATAATGTTTACTTCACAAAAATTTAGACACTACATGTTGGCACACAAAATAAAAATCATCACCAAAATTGACCCCCTCAAGTACCTATTATCAAAGGCAATGCTCACAGGAAGGATGGCCAAGTGGGTCATGATTCTATTTGAATACGACATCAAGTACATGAAACAAAAAGAAATCAAAGGCTAGGTGATCACAGATTAGCTTGCAGAAGCACCCATGTATTCAAAGAATCCACTCATATTAGAGTTTCTAGATGAATCCATCTTCAATCTCAACATAGCCAACCACTAGAAACTCTACTTTAATGGTTCCTACACATAGCATGGATTAGGAGCTAGTGTCTTCTTCATCACCCCACAAGGGGAGTGTATACCTAGATCCTACAAATTAGCATTTCCCTGCACAAACAATATCACAGAATGTGAGGCTCTAACCATAGGACTCAGAATAGCAGTGTAGTGGCATATCATGGCTCTCAAGGTATATGGAGATTCACAGCTAATAATAAATCAAGTGAATGATGAATATTAGACTAAAGATGACAAGCTAAATCCATACAAGAAATTGGTGGAAATTCTTAAAGAATCCTTCATCGAGATTACATTTGAGCAGATACCTAGAGCAAACAATAGAGTGGAAGATGCCATGGCAACAATTAGATCCCTATTGGACATCCCTTGCAATGTTCCAAAGCATGAATTCCTAGTAGAGAAGATGCTTGTGCCTACATTTGAGGTACTAGAGTCTGAATTTGTGTGTGAAATCATTGGTGTCAGTGATCCCTAGTATCATGATGTATACACCTAATTGTGAATAGGGGTCCTACCTGTTGACTTACCCTCAAGCCTAAAACGAAACTTTATCAAAAGGTCCTCTTGTTTTGTCATCCTAGGAGAAACCCTTTACCATAGTAACATAGAAGGAACCATATTACGATGTATAAATTTTGAGAAGGCCTTGACTACCTTAACTAAGGTGCATAATGGTATATGTGGATCACACTCAAGCGATATGACCTTGGCCAAGAAACTGTTGAGGATGGGGTATTATTGGCCTACAATGGAAAGAGAAGTACATGACTATGTTAGATGGTGTCTACAATGTCAACAACATGGGGACCTCATCCATTCACCAACTCAAGAGCTACACCCTATTGTCACACCTTGGCCCTTTTCATAGTGGGTGCTTGATCTCATTGGAAAAATCACTCCCACCTCATCTAGTTGCCACAAGTTTATCATTACCGCCACTAAGTACTTCAAAAAGTGGGTGGAAGCTATACCCATGACATACATAGCTAGAAAGTAGATATCAAAGTTCATCCCGAACTACCTCATATGTCGCTACGATGTCCCACAAGCTATTATCTCAGATAATGGGACACTCTTCAAAAAGTTAGGATTTCTATGACCTAAGTGAAAAATTCAAAATCCAACATCGCTTTTCCACCCCATACTAACTCTAAGGCAATGGCCAAGATGAGGCTACAAACAAGACCATTCTAAAAATCCTCAAGAAAATAGTCAATGAAGCAGGTCATGACTGACACTTGCAATTGAATCCCGCCCTCTGGGCCTATCAAACTAGCATGCACACACCAATAGGTGCCATCCAATTCTCCCTAGTTTATGGATCAGAGGCCATATTACCCATTGATATTGAACTCCCGTCATTGAGAATATCATTACAAAATCTCATCATGGATGAGTAATATAGGGTGTCAAGACTAAATTAGTTGGAACCATTAGACGAATGATGAATGGAGGCATTAAAACACTTGCAAGTGAATCAAAACCGACTGAAGTGAAGTTATAACAAGAAGATCAGGAGTTGGACATTCCAGGTAGGAGAACTTGTGCAAAAAGAGAATCAAAAGAATGTCCCAAACCCAGATGACAAAGGAAAATTTGAACCCAATTGGTTGGGACCCTTTGTCATCATAGTGAGTTACAAGTTAGGGGCATATCAACTATCAACACCCAAAGGGGAACCTCTATAGGAGCCCATCAACAACTCCCATCTCAAAAAGTTTTATGCCTAAATCTTTCAAGGTATAAAGCCAAAAATACAAAAAAATATAAAAATGTCTTGAAAAAATGGTCACCTTGATGAAAACCTCGCAAACAGGTGTCATGGTGACAACAAAAAAATCCAAAAAATACAAAAATCCAAAAAAATTTAGAAAAAGGATTAAAAATAGTAAAGAGAAAAATCATCCTCTAGTGAAAACCACTTCGGTGGCCCTTTGGGCAAGTACCTTGGTTAAAACTTGGCAAACAAGCACCTTTTGTAAATAAGAACTTTCCATCCATCAAGATCTTCACAACTTGTTATGCACCTTCCATCAATTACGCTTCCATCATCCATCACATTCCATATTTCCATCCATCACCCATTTGCATCTGTATCATAGCTTGATCCTGTGTTTGTGTCATGATCCCTCCTAGTACTATTCAACCCATTCTCATGGTTAGTTTGTCCTACCTTTATCGGAGTAGTCTATTGCATCATGTTGGGGGCATGTTCTCATCAGATCATATTCGCATATATTCTTGAGGTCCCTAAATAAGAAAATCCAAAAACATCAAAAAATCAAAAAATCCAAAAACATCATAAAATCCAAAAATACAAAAAAATCAAAAAATCAAAAAATCTAAAAGCATCAAAAAATCCAAAAATCCAAAAACATTAGAAAATCCAAAAAATTTCATAAAATCACAAAAATCCCAAAACATTTGAAACATATCAAAATCCAAAAATAGGTCAAAAATTTAGTCAAAAAATGGAGTCATCTTGTCGAACTACGGGTCTCTGAGCCTTGAACGTAAGGAAGGTTGATCTTTGATCATCCCCTTAGACACTTAGGTCAGTCCTTTAGGATTTTGTCATAATAAACTAGCAATCCATAGGTTCATATCTCATCAACAATCGAGTTTGTGTTAGTCAAACTACGTGGTCTTTGTGTGTATAATGTAGGAAAGGATAGGTCTTTAGGTTAGTATCTTGGTCAAAATCTCAGAAAACCCTGAAACATTTGAAAATTAAAATAATCAAAACATTTGTGAAATCTTGAAAAATACCAAAAACAACCTCAAAACATTTCAAAAACATCAAAAAATCCAAATATTTGAAAAAATTCATTTGTCTCATCTCATCTTCACCCATAATAAACATCACTCACAATAAATCAATCATCACCCTAAACCTTTGGTGAAATGGTCAGAAACAAGTCTAGCAGTTAAAAAGTGAGAACTCAAAGCATCAAGGTCTCAAGTCTAGGTCAGTATGTAGACAAGTTAGTCAACTCTTTGAGTCAATATCCTATCATCCAATCAGTCCCAAAACAATGATCTGATATCGTCATGTCCTAGGATGTATCCTTCCTATACTGGGAATTATTTATTAGAAAGAACACTTTGGATCAATGAAACGATGTGTTGTCATTGACTAGCATTTCCTAGGATGTATCCTTCCTACAATGGGCATTATCTATTGGAAATCATTTCAGTTCTTATCCTTAAAAGCACATTTCCTTTTGGTTAGAAATATTGAAGAACATTAGCTTGTTTCTTTACTTTATCTTTGTCCTTTTGAATTATCTTATTGCACTCACTTCGATGACCTGTTGATGATGTCCCAGATGAAGGGATTTAGATAGAGAGAAATGAGGCAACAATCATTATTGTTTATCTATTGTGCTTGTTGGATATTGTTGCAATATAACCTTGGTCATGCATGCTTTTTTTGGTTTGTAGGGAGGGTGTTTTAGGTTTCTTCTTGACCACATAGGAAGGATTTCTTTTCTATGTTTCAGTCTGAGATATTTGAAATATCTGAACTATATTTTGAATAATGTTTTGTATGTCAAGTGTGAACAAGAGTACTCTTATTTGATTGTCAAATCAAAGTCCATCACACTAGGTACAACGCTATCTTGGTTATTTATACCTTGATGCATCATGCTTATGTGTGTTATCAAACATAAGGTAAGTGGCCCTTTTAAAGTCCCATTTGCTGATAAGCAAATCATCCATCTCTCATCATCATAAATTTATCTTGTTGAATCCTCTTATCATCATATCATTTCTTCTTTCTTCTCTCCACACTAACAGTTAATCATCATCACCAATGCATCCATCCTGCATCCATAAACCACCAGCATACCACACATCATATCATATCATATTGATCATCATCATAATATAGATCTGTTAGTCTAAGGATCTTATAAACCACACATTCACATAAAACATCCATTGCATAACAATATAGGAATCATCACATCATCCATCTCAAATGAAATACATCTTCATTTTAAGTTGTTTAGGATAATATAGATTGG
Organism: Sequoia sempervirens; assembly: GCA_007258455.2. NCBI lineage: Eukaryota > Viridiplantae > Streptophyta > Pinopsida > Cupressales > Cupressaceae > Sequoia > Sequoia sempervirens. Next base: position 32,027,201 of record VDFB02109042.1, read on the forward strand.
TTATTCTAAGCATCCTCAAACCATCTCATTTTCATCATCATCATAACCATCCATACGTCCATCTTGAATGTCTTTGTCATGAGATCAACCTTCAAATTGATTTTTTTTTGCTCGATGTCTCGAGGGGGAAATGTATCAGTATATGTCTTTCTATTGGGGCATCTGAAAAAATCAGATTTTTTTTTAATTTTTATCATGGTAAGTTTATTCTTTAAACCAACATACCATGCACATTGCTTTAAATAGGGGGAAAATGTAGACATGAAAAATATCCTAATCCACTAACTTCAATTCTTCTTTAATCATCCCTCTACTAACCATTTAATTAATTCATCTTAATTCTTCTATTAATCAAATAAATAAAATTTATTTGATTAAATCATTATCCTCTTTTTGATTAAATAAATCATTTTATTTATTTAATCCTAAAGTCCCTCTTTAATTAAATAAATTAATCTTATTTAATTAACTTCTAAAGTCCCTCATTTTATTAAATAAATCAAATTTATTTAATTAAATCATAACATCATCCTCTTTGATTAAATAAATTAAATCTTTATTTAATTAAATCTAAAACCATTCTCCTCTCAACTTTGATTTATTTAAATCCTAAAATCTAAGTCAAAATTGTCAAATCACCTAACCTCCTCTTATTTAATCAAATCCTAATTAAATCTAATCTTAATCCATGTCACATCCTCTAGCTTTTCCCACTTGCACAAATAAATCAATTTAATTAATTTATTAAATCTTCATTTTCTCTCAACTTGGCATATTTGAGGGAATATTCCTCCAAATTTGAAAATCCCTCCAAATGGGATGTGTCCTTCCAACAAGGCATTTATTTCATCTTACAAGTCCCTTTTCCTTGATCCAAGTGGCCATAACTTCATTTGACTCTCCCTCCACCTTGTCATTTCACTAATTTCAAATTTCAACTAATTGCATTTATGGGTACATTCATCAAAATGTGCACATCCTTTTCCCATTCACATCTTGACAAGTGGAACTTGCCCATTGGATGTTGAATGATCCCACATTCAGCCATTTTGCCTCTCCTCTCAATCTCATCTATAAATAAGAGGCTTTTCTCCTCATTTTCAAGGCACAAGTTATGCATTTTGAATCCACTCTTATGCACAAGTACATTATTTTCATTTTAGCTCATAGCATTTTCATCTTCATCTTAGCTTATCAAGGGTTGGGAAAGGGCTACTTTTTATATCAAAGTAGCACCAATCCACTATGGAATAGGTATTTACTATGTTTTGTAATGCTTTCAATTTAATTAATTTTGTGATTTCATTTGCATTATGTAACATGTTAGATTATTCCATAGATATGTTGTTTTCTTTGTTTTAGCAACTAACCATGCTAAGAGTGTGTGTGTTGGAGGTTTTTAGCAATTTGTAGATTTCACCATCTACAAGAGATATGATGATTTATGAAGATTTGTTCATCTCCTTAATACAAATATATAAATATTTCATTATTGATTAATTTTTCTAATGTTTCAAGTATTTTGAGATGAGTGTTACAAAAAAATCATAAAAAAGGGACTTCATATGAAAATAGTGAACATTTGATGTTTCAAAAATTTAAAATTAAGTTCAAATGATTATAATTATTTTTTTGCATGCAATACAAAAATACCACCTAGTATATTGTGTAGAGATCTCAATCACCTTTCCAATACCTATAATTTTTTTTAAAATTTTGATAAGAAACACAAAATTTATGCTTCTATTACTAAAGATGGTTTTTAGGTCTTCAATATGGATATCTATTTCAAACGGATATCTATTTTGAAGACCTAAGAATGGGTAACCATTTTAATGGATATTTGTTTTACTTGAAAAAAATTTCAGGCTTGGGATTTACCTCAGGTTTGGCTTCGGATTTGGTTTGGGATTGCCAAACTTGGAAAGTCAACTAAAAAAATGTGCTTAAAAAATTTTCTTAGTTTTCTAAAGTTCACCCTTGTATTTGACGACTTTTTTTATCTGATTTTTTTAAAACAAAAAGGGGTTATTGTAAAAAATTGTTAGCTTTCCACAAATATATGATATTCCTTATTTTGAATTTAATAAATAATTATTATTGAGTTTCTACATACATTATGAAAAGATGCATCACATTCTATGTTTCACATACTATAGCATGAAAAGAATGAATTTAATAAATGAAACAATGAAAAAAAAGAGGGGTTGTTCCAAATATTTTAGGGAATGGAACACAAAGTATTAGGGTTCTATTTCACTCAAGTTTAACTCAAGGAAACCCTAAAGTTCTCCATCTAAGGATGGTATGATGGAAAGAGATCTACTCAAGATTGTCCTAGGGTATGATTAGAGACTAAAAGAATGCTCACCACATAGCTAGGGCTTAGAAAGACAAGTAACATGCAAGATCCAATGAAAAAACCTAATGATATGTAAAGCTTCAATAAATGACCTAGAAGTGAATGCAAAATAGAACAAAAAATTGGGAAATAAGAGAGGAGCACTTTGAAACTTGTAGTGGCTTGAAAAAGGGTCTGAAATAGTAGAAATGTAGAATTTAATGCACAATGGGACTCATACACTAGGTTGGGTGATTTAGTCCTAGATTAGGGTTTCTAGTTAGGAATAGAAATATGGCAGTGACAAATCTAGAACTCCTAAAATCTAGAAAAATGACTATATTGGGACTCATACACCAGAAGTGGTGTATCAATCCTACTTAGCTTTTTTAGAGGATCAAGAGCTTAATGTTCTTTTCAATATCTGTTCTTTCTTCTCAACTTGATTTTTAGATATGAAATGTTGAATTCTGATTTGTAGGTGTCTTTTAGTGATCTTGTAAACAAGGTGACAACTTTGTAACCTTGACAACTTCTTTCCAATCTTGCTCTTGAATGTGTCTCCAACCTAGATCTAAAAATCACAAACTAAAGAGAGGGAAAAATGTTGTTTTGTTAGTAGAAAGGGGTTTTCCTTGGTCAAACCCCTTTTTGGTAATCAAACCTTGAAACGAAATGAAATGAAAAGGAGAAATGATGAATGAACAAAGAGCAATGTTGGAACTCACTAAACCCTATGAATAAAGAGCTGCAAACATGTATGAAATGTCTCCAATGGATGTCGATCTTGACTCTTTCTTGAATGATATAGATCTTGAATTGAATGCTTGCTTGAATCATGAAACCCTACATGACAAATGTTAGCTCAAAAACAAACATGATGAATGATGACTTTGACATGATGCTTGATACTTGAATAATGCTCTAAAATACTTGATAATCAACTCTTGAATGCTCTTGTAGAATCTTGAATGCTCTTGTGAATTCAAATTTTCTATAAGGAGGCTTATTCAACTTGCTAGGTGGAAAATGAGTGAAATAAGCTTGTATTTATACTTGTTTATGTCAAGTTTCTTGAAATTACAACACTACAAGCCCACATCAGATCTAGGAGAATAAAATCCTACCAAGAATTTGAATTTATTTTAGGTCTAAGCTAAGTAGGACTAATAAGCCGAAAGTGATGTATGAGTCCCATTAGGCTAAGCTTTGGGACACATTTTCAAAGAAATGCTTAGATTAATGTGAAATTCAGATTGGGGCCCCAAAACTTAGGTGGGACACATATGCCCAAGGTGGAATATGGGTCCTATATCACTAAATCTAGGCCATACAATCTAAAAAAATTAATTTTTTATTGGTTAATTGATATATGTTAGGATTAATCTAAAAAAGATGCATTAATTAAGGCGTGTGGATGCAAAATAAGGCCAATTAAGACAAAGAAACCCAATTAATTAATAAAACTATAGATTAGTGTGAAAGTGTAAATGTACACTTTACAACAACCTAAATAAGGCACAATTATGTCCATTTAGTTCGCAAGGGCCCAAACAATCATGAAAATGTAAATGGATACATTTTTCTACACTACATGTAGGCCCCACATTAGGGAGAGGACCAACTTGCTTCAAACTCACACTAAAGTAGATGAAATATGCATCAAGAGGGGTTCAAATGTATCAATGCCAATAATATAGGATAAAAACAACTAATAGGGCTGCGTATGCTCCTAGGATCAAGATCCTATGGAAAACCAACATAGGCACAAAAGAACAAACACAAAAATAATAAAAGGAGAAAAAACAAGGTACAAGCATGCACTACCAAAGACATAAAGAAAAAGAAAAATGAAAAAAAAAGGGTTAGATGAAGCTTGAACCATTTTTCCATCATGATGTGGGTCAGATCTAAGCTATTTGTCTAGAAATGCACGATCACTCTTAGGAAACAAACCTTCAGGTTGTTTGTTGGTGAGTATCCAAATAGGTGAGACAAAAACACACGTGGCTAGTATGCACTCATATAGACAAGAAAGTGGCTATGGGAAAGTCACACCTAAGTTTAGCTTCCCATTCAACTAGAAAAAAGTTATACCTCTTGATAACTTTGATAATGTGCCACACAACAATGAACTTTAAGCTTCATGAGGTAAGAAAAGATTCATATGCTTGATACTCATGAACAAATAAGATGGCTCCACAAGAAAGTGAGGTATGTTATGCAAGGTGGCCATATAACTAAAAATGTAAAAAGAGTGTAAGGTATGTTCAAAGGAATTTTATTAGTTCATGTAAGGTCTTAACTTAGGGAACATTGTGCCTAATTTTTCCAAGAGATGACCAATAGAAGAATATAATATTTTCAACTTAGGGGATGTAGTGTGTTGCATCAAGCCATTAAAAGGAGTCTAATATACTAAGATAGATCATGCTCTTGAGGGACATCACACCCAATGTCACCACAAAGTGAAAGATGCATTGCATGAAGTAAGAAGACTACATAATGAAACATGAAATGCAAAAGAATAATGCCAATGTATGCCCCTACTTTAAAGAAATTGCTAAAAACCACATGTTGTGAGAAATTATTTTAAAGTAGTAAATTATAAATGCTAACAATAAAGAGGACATGAGGACTTACTTGGAAATCCCTATGCTAAGTCATATGTTTCCAAATAAAGCTACATCATGAAAGGGAAAGAGGGGTTGCCACCAAAACTCCAAACACATGATGGATCCATAGATTTAGGGTCAATATGTTCTTGCTACAATGTTTTTTAGAGAGATCAAAACTATCATCATTCCCCAAATATTCATACAACATGAAGAATGGCACAAAGAGAGAAAAAACAAAGAAAAACCTTTCAAGTTAACATGGAAGAGACTTGAATGTCTCAATGCCTTGCATCATCCCCAAAAGGAAAAAACAAAACAAATGAAGAGGTAAAATATTCATGACATAGAGAAGAATGTAGGTACAAATAGAGGAATGTCACAAAGAGAGAGAGAGAGAGAGAGAGAGAGAGAGAGAGAGAGAGAGAGAGAGAGATCAAATAGAACATGGGGGATTACATTACGCATATGAAATCACATAAAAGAAACTTGAAAAAGAAAACAAAGTAAAAGACTAGTAAGGAACATGTGAGTCAACCTATTAGTAGGTCATCCACATCCAAATCATGTTCATCATACATAAAAGGTGAAAAACTAGCCACAAGGACAATAGCAAGTGTTGTACTAGGTTCATCACCAAGTCCAATACTAATCCTAGGAGAATTATTATTTAAGCTCACAGAAGAGGAAATTTTTTTATTCAATTCATTATGCACCTCCTCATCAATTTTATCAACCTCATCATCATCATCCAAATTAATCACAATAAGAGGTTGAATGATAATGCCTAAAGAGGGATTTATCTCTTGCCATAGTATAGTATCCTTTTGCTTCAACAAAGGGGGAGACTCATCATGTATTTCTTTAGTCAAGTTTGGTTTTTTATTTTCTTTGTTATTTTCTTCATTTAACCTTCGAGCAACCTTGGGAATGATGTCTATGCCTATGCTCTCTAGAATTTATATTTATTTTAGTTTGATTTTCAAGTTCTGTTTGTGTAGGAGTGAGTTTATAAACCATAAGTTTATTTTCTTCCCTTAGGGGAGGAACAAAAGGAAACATGGAAAGTTGTTCAACCACTCTCTCTTTAGCTTTATAAACTTGTTTTATTTTAGGTGGAATGATGGGATTTATTTCATTATCTCTTGGTCTTTTATAGGATACAAGAAAAGGATGTATTTTAGGGTTTTCTTGGTTGTTTGAAATGTCTTTTGGTTCAATCATAGTCTCATCAAGGATGGTAGGCTCAATCATAAGCCGAGGCATCTTTGTAAGGGATATTTTTTCTATGCATTTTTCCTTGAAATTTTGGTAGGATTTGAAAAATAAGTCCTCATCAGGTTTAATAGGTTCCATAGGCTCAAGACAAATGAAATTTAATGAAAATTTCCCTCGCGAAGAAAAAGGATTAAAGCCAATATGGTGCACGGTAAAAATTTCATTATCAAAGGGAAAATTTAAGAATTTATGCACAATCAATCAGATGACTTCCATGGAGTGAGTCGTGGGTAACCAAGCTTCACACAAAATTGGTCTGACATTGAGATGATGGAGAATAAGACATCTAATTTTTTTGGTCCTATTTGTAAAGGAAGGGTGATCGATCCCATTGTAGGGAAAGTGAAACCATTATGCATCTTTATCCATGCTTTCAATTTATCATATGTTTCTTGATAGACCTCATGCATGAGTAAGAATTCCTCAGTGATCACATTCTCTCCATAGATGGGATCAATTAATATACCATTAGTTGGCTTATCATTGATTTAGCCAAATATGTAAAAAGGACCATCAGGTGCATTTCAAATAATATCCTTAGATAAGAAAGAAATTTCAAGAGGCTTTTTAGTTTAGCTCTTACGAGGTTGATTTTTGATCAATGCAATTAAACCCTTTTTAATAGTATCCATATCCATAGGACTAGTATCCATGGGATCTTGCTCAATAGTATCCATGTTTTCATCATCTGTGTCAACATTCATCACATCATTCTTTAATGTTTCACTAGCGTTGTTAAATGAAATATTATGTTTTGGGATAGGGTTGGTAAAGATTTACAAGTTTTGGTTAGGAGGGGAAACAAACTTATTTCCTTGATCATTAACAACTCTAATTGAAAGCTGACCATAATTAATGAGTTCTTGCACAAGATGTTTAAGACGTTTGCAATGTTCCATGTCATGTCCATTTTGTCGATGATAATGGAAATAAAAATTTGATCTAAAGTTAAAAGGTAAAGGCTTATTAGGATCAGGAGTTTTAATGGGAGGCAAGGTGATCATTTTATGTTCTAAGAGTTTTGACATTATGCTATGGAGAGTATTGGGTAAAGGGATTGAATTGCCTAGGTAGATCCAAAAATGTGAAAGGAGTTTTCTTCCTTATAGCTGCCACTTGGGTATCAACATGATGATTTATTTTTTGAGGGGGATTTAGTTGAAGAAATCATTTACTCTATTTTCTAAAAGGTTGATATTTTTTTGGTTTGTGGATTCAGACTTCTTGGGATAGCTAAAGGTGGATTTTGTGTTATGACTACTAAACAAGTTTTTGATAATCATGAAGGGCAATACACAAGTGTATGAAGGAGGGAAGCTTCATCATGGTAAGATTATATTGTATCCTAGTTTGCAAGTTCTTAATGAACATACTTTGAAGGTGAGGTTCAAGAATCTTTATGTCGATTTGGGAATAAAGCAATTGGTAGTGTGAAATAAAGTTAGTAATCTTTTCATCATCTTTTTTCTTAAATCTCATCAAATTGGCTAAGGTAATATTAGGAGTCATATGCACTTGGAGATTATTTATAAAGGCCTCAACAAGTTCTTTGAATGAACAAATTGAGTTTTTTGGTAATGAGGAAAACCATTCTAAGGTGGTATCCTTCAAGGGTCTAGGGAAAAGCTTAGCCAAGAGCTTATCCTCAAGAATAAAGTTACCACATAAGGCGGAATAATTAGAATCATGGTTAGAAGGATATCCTTTCCTCCCATATTTCTCTAATCTAGTCACCTCTATACCTTGTGGTTTGAAATTCTCAATATATCCATGGATAAGGGATTTATTTTGACATAATATGTAGGTTGGCCATTTTGATTTTGGTTTATGGTGGAAACTTGTTTTTTAAGGGATAAAACTAGTTTGCAAAAGTTGATTTATGATGACATTATTTTTTGCATTTTGAGATGGAGGTGAATATGGTGAGGGTGTATATGTGTTCGAGGGACAAGTGAATGGAATTATTATGTGAGGTAAAGTGGTAGGAGATAGGACGTGTGATGGCACAAAGGTACTAGGAATACTAGCGGAAATACCCAAGGTAGGAATGACATTACTAGTAGGTTGCATCGTTGTCGTAACTTTAGGGTTGGTCTAGGTAGGAATAGATGCAATTGTTATAAGAGGAGGAATTTGAGTTCCTCCTTAACATTGGACATTTTTTGAAGGTAAAGCACAACTAGTGGTTGAGGTAATATGTTTGCAAAAAAATATAAACTATGTTACATACAAGATCAACTCCATCTTCACTTTCAATCATGTGATGTATATTATCTATGACAGGGATAACAGTGGTTGAAATATTTTAAGTGATTTTTTAGGTTTTCTAAGTCTTCATGAATTTTTATTATGTTTTCTTGCGAAATACTAGCAACCATTATTTCAACATTTTTCACAATACTTGAAGTTAAAGAGTTGTCAAAGGTATGGTCCATACCTAGTGAACTAGTGTCAAAACAAGTAGTGAAAGAGCTAGATAACCCAAGATCTACAATGATTGTGCTATCATAGGATGACATGAGTCTCAAACTTAGAATCATTATAGTATTAGCAATAGGACACCAAGTTGAAAAGGTCATGCAAGGGGCAATAATTGAAATGCAAGATGCAATGAACATAAAATAAATGCTATGCTCTAATTTTGATTCAAATGAAATTAAGATAGATGTAATGAAATAGAAGTAGAAAAAACTCTACAAACTAAAATAAATAATTAATGGCAGCAAACAAAAACACAGGTGCGAAGATTTTAATGTTGTAAAATGTAGTTTAAAATCTGAAAGGGAACTAAATCACCTAGAGGGGCATATGAGTCCTAACCAATTTTTTTTAGGGGTTTTATTATTGAATAATAGTCACCACAAAATACCCATAAATTAGGAAAAACCACCTGTATTGGGACTAAATCACCCAGAGGAGTGTATGAGTCCTAGATTAGGGTTTTTGCACCATTTAAAAAAAAAGTGTGAATGTTATGTTTTATGTTTTGAATGATGTCTAGGCTAAGTGTAAATGCAAATTTCAAATGAATCTCAATGATGCAAGAGGAAAAAGTGCAACCTATATGCAATTTCACTAATGAAATATTTAGAAACCCTAGATGCAAATTAACTAATGCAAGACCTAATGCAAAGTTAATGCAAGATAGATCTAGGATTATGATGCACTCCAAATCAGAAATAAGGGTTTATAAATGGAGGTTCACCAAAATGAAATGATTGAAAATAGAATGGAGTATTCCAAATATTTTAGGGAATGGAACACAAAGGAGTAGGGTCCTCTTTCTCTCAAGTTTCACTCAAGGAAACCCTAGAGATCTCAATCCAAGGATGAAATGAAGGAAAGAGACCTGCTAAAGGTTACCTTAGGGTATGATTAAAGACTAAAAGAGGGTTCATCACCAAGCTAGGGCTTGGAAAGACAAGTAACATGAAATATCTAATGAAAAAACCTAATGATATGCAAAGCTTCAATATTTGACCTAGAAGTGAATGCAAAATAGAACAAAAAACAAAGAAATTAGAGAGGTGCACCTAAAAACCTATAGCAGCTCAGAAAAATGTATGAAACGATAGAAATACTATATTTAATACAAATTGGGAATTATATGCTAGGATGGGTAATTTAGTCCCAAATTAGGGTTTCTAGGTAGGAACAAAAATATGGAAGTGACAAGTTTTGAACTCCTGAAATCATGAAAAATGACTATACTAGGAATCATATGCTAGAAGTGGTGTATTAGTCCTACTCAACTTTTTCATAGGATCAACACCTAAATCTGCTCTTCAATCTCTACTCTTTCTTCTCAACCTGATTTTCAGATCTAAAATGTTGAATTCTACTCTGTAGGAATCTTTTAGGGATCTTGTAAACAAGGTGAAAACTTGGACAACTTTGCAACCTTGAAAACTACTTTCCAATCTTGATCTTCAATGTGCCTCCAACCTAGATCTACAAATCACAAACTAAAGAGAGGGAAAAATGTTGTTTTTTTAGTAGAAAGGGGTTTTCCTTGGTCAAACCCCTTTTTGGGAATCAAACCTTGAAATGAAATGGAAAGGAGGAATGATGAATGAACAAAGAGAAAAGTTGCAACTCACCAAACCCTAGGAATAAATTTCTGCAAGCATGTATGAAATGACTCCAATTGATGTGGATCTCGGATCTTGCTTGAATGATATAAATCTTGACTTGAATGCTTGCTTGAATCATGAAACCCTACATGACAAATGTTACCTCAAAAAAAATGATGCATGATGACTTTGGCATGATGCTTGATACTTGAATAATTCTCTAAAACACTTGATAATCAACTATTGAATGCTGTTGTGGACTCTTGAATGCTCTTGTGAACTCAAATTTTCTATAACAATGCTTATTCAAATTTTTTAGGTGGAAAATGAGTTAAATAACCTTGTATTTATACTTGTTTATGCCAAATTTCCTGAAATTGCAATACTACAAGGTGACATCAAATCTAGGTGAATAAAATCTTGCCAAGAATTTGAATTTAATTTAGGTCTAATCTAAGCAGGACTCATACACCAAAAGTGGCATGAGTCCCATTAGGCTAAGCTTTGGGACACATTTTTCAAGAAATGCTTAAATTAATGTGAAATTCAAATTGGGGTCTGAAAACTTAGGTGGGACCCATATTTTGAAGGTGGTGTATGAGTCTTAGATCACTAAATCTAGGCCATACAATTGAAAAACATTAATTTTTGATTGGTTAATTGATATATGTCAGGACTAATCTTAGAAAATGCATTAATTAAGGCTTGTGAATGAAAAATAAGGCTAATTAAGGCATAAAAAGCCCAATTAATTAATAAAATCCTAGATTAGTGTGAAAGTGTAAAGGTACACTTTACAACACCCTAAATAAGGTACAATTATGTCCATTTAGTTCACAAGGGCCCAAACACATGTGAAAATGTAAAGGGATACATTCTCTACACTACAATAAATTTTTGACCAAGTTATGGTGGTAAAAAAACACATTTTAATAATTTTGAAATATTCTAATAAAAAAATAATAACTAATTATTTACATGCAAAAAAATTACAAATTAAAATGCGGGACATCTGAGCATGTGTCCTCTACATATATTAAAAGTTTTAGAAAAAATATATTATTTTTTTCTTGTACTTAGGTTGGTCAAACATACACTTGTTTTTTTATCTTTTTCTTGAAAATTTAGTACTACTACATTGAAATTTCATTTTTTTGAAAAATATATTTACTTTTTTCCAAAAAAAGAGTAGTAGCCTAGAAACTACATTCAATTTGCTACAAATTTTGCTACTACATATTTTTAAAATTATGTTAATAACCTATTCAAATTTTTATGTCAAGTTGCCTAACTCTATTTTTCTAAATTTTCATTGCCACTTAGGGGCCTAGTTTGGACCCCCATGATCCTGCACTGACCCTCCTCTCAATATTAGTGTAGGAAGTTATTCTACTACCTAAGCTTCCTTAATGCTATTTTGAGTTTTTGGGAGTTGGATGAACAACACCATTATTTGGATTAGTATTGTTCCATTGTATATTATTCCATTGAAAGATAAAATGTTTAGTTTTGTATCAATTGCTCTCTTGATTCATAAATTTTGTTCATTTAAAGTTTAAGAAATGATTAGTCAGTCTCTAAACCATCATCTATATATTTTCAAGTTTTGGGTTCATGAAAAAAGAATAATTTTATGTTGCTAGATTGACTTGTGCTAGGGTATTATTTATGGGTGTATAATTGTTTAAATTAAATGGAATATTTTTCTAATTTCAAAATGAAGAAAAGGTGATTTTTTTTGTTGCGCATGAATTGGATGACTACTGTGAGATTCACGATTGAATTTGGATTAGAAACTTGATTTTGATTATGCATTTGAAATTAGATCTAATGAAATGTGCATATAATTGGATTTAGATTTGGTGTTTTAAGTTGCATAACTACTTAGTTTATAATGGGTATCTGATTATAAGTAATTGGTTATCCAAGGGAAGAAAGTGGTCTATCCTTATACCCTTGAGGCATGATATTTCCTTCCATGGTTATAAAATTAGTGTATATCCAAGTGATAAAGTAACCATAGTAGGAAGGTGACATTTCATAAAAATGGAAGTGATGATCAATAGAAACTATGTATATTTGAGTAGTTATAGCCTTTGTTGAATTGAATGGAATAATGTTATGTATAGTTAATGAAATATCATCAAAGATTATTAGAGGCTCATTTAGATCCCTTCTAAAAGTTATAAATTGGTGGTATATTATGATGGGATCAATGGGAAGCTTGAAATGATTAGTAAAGGTATTTTACAAGTGTAATAAAGGTGTGATTAACCCTATAAGTAGGGAAAATTACCAATTATGTGTAACTTTTTCAAGTGTTTATGAAAACATGCAACAAGATATATCTCCCTTTGAAAAGTTATCTTGAATTGTAGAATCCTTATATTCATAAATGTGTTCCTTAACTATTTTAGGCTTATGAAATTATAAAATCTATATAAATTTGTCTATTATTTTAAGTAAATTATTTCCTTTTTTGAGAAAATTATGGGCACTATTTACCCCAAGATATGTAGGTACATTAATAACCATTTTTTTAATTTATTTTTTGTATCACTTGTTATACAAGCAGTTTTATGAATGAGATAGTAGGATTAATTAATGAAGAGGTGATCAATGGATTAATAAGATAATCTTTATGATTAAATTATAAATCAATGAATATACTCTAGGGATCAAAATTGATTAAATCCAATATCAAGAGAGTTTCCTATATGAAAATTTACATATGAAGGGTCAAATGAACTCCTTGTAACTCTATCACATTTATGAGTGGGGAAACTCTAGTTCTCCCCATTATAGTTCCAATTTTTTGGCTAATGAAATCACACAAGACAACTTTAGGAGTTGGGTGGTCAACTCTTCTCTTCAAGGAAGATTAAAAGGATCACCAATTTATTAGGGTTAAGTTATGTCATGGTGTTTACAAGATAAATTAGTGGAAAAATGGAAACTTGATTAACAAGGAGCCTATTAGGGATCCAATTAGAAATTTCACATAATGGAATCAAGGTGATATCTTAACTTAATGGAACTATCTATCAAGTAGATGCATATCAAATATATTTAATCCAATTAGCCAATGTTAAAGGTTTATAAGTAGATGAAATATTTCCTTGAATACTCATGATTTTTTTATCAACTATAAGAAAAATGGGAATACATTAAAGCTAAGTGAAAGCTTATTTAACTATTTCAAAAATAAAGAGAAATGTAAAGAGTTTTAGAAATATGGGCCTATATTTCTTAAATCTAACATTAATCATTAAGAGAGAAAAATTGATATGAATAATAATTACTATTAGTTCAATTTATTTATGCAAAAATAAAGCCTAATGTGGTGTAATCATCTATGAAATATTTGATCAAATAATTCAAAATAAACATCTACTATATTTCATGTGTAAGATGAATGTTCAAATACCAAATATCATGGAAATTTAGATCTTTGGAGGATTTTGATTTTGGATGGTGAATGCTCTAGAACTGGTGAATGCATCCATGACCTTCATGGCCTAGGTTGCATGTTAACTTTCTCTATCTGCATGTGTTCAATCCTATCTTTTCTACATTTCCTGTGATGATTTCTTGGTAGGGGTGGGTCTTTGGCTACATGTAAGGGGGGGGTTCATTTTTGCTAGAGATAGCTTTTGGTTCACTTTTACTGGAGATAGATTTTGGTTCATTTTTGCTTCATTGTCTTCCTTTTCCTATTGAGTTTCGGTGTGGGCTTGGTCCTACCCATTTGGTGTGGCATGTTTGTGCTTTGGAGCCTAGATTTTCTTTTGGCTATGCGGGGGTGTGATAGAGGTGTTGGTTGTTTGTGGCCTGTTTGGCTTGTGATATGGTTTCTTGTCATCGAAATTCTTTGTAGGGTGTGGGTTTGTGTGGTGTGGAAGATTTTTATGGTTCTAAATGAGTCTTTGAATGTGGAGAAGGGGGATGAAACTATGGTGGAGGATGATGCAGAGGTTCCCATTTCTTCTTCCCCCAAGGTGGGCATGACTAGATCTTGAGCTCCTAAACTACAAAAGATTAATGGATGCTTGGAGTGGGCTTAGGTTCATCTAGTATTGGTGATTCAAAAGGAGTAGGTGGATGAGGATTCAGAATACTATAGGAAGCATGTTTTGATCTAATTTTTTTGGGGATGAGGGTTTCTTTACCATTTCTTGACCCTTGGATCTATAGGACTTAGAATCTAGAAGGTGACTTTGACATTTTGTTGGCTGCTAATAATTTTTTTCTACTGGTTTTTTCATGCATTTAAGATAAGAATAGGGCATTTGAAGGTGGTGTTAAAAGGTGCAGGACAACTGAGAGGGGGGTGAATCAATTGTCACCATATTAAACTTAAAACTTCAACACTTATTAACTTCACAACCACACTATTCTATTATTAAATATTAACATGAAATAAAGATAGTAAAAAGAAAAATCAACACAAAGAACATCAGATTTTATGTGGAAAACCCAATGAGGGAAAAACCATGATGAGGATTAACTCACAATATAAATTAGTTCCAAAACTGAATATATAAGGCTCATTGCCAAGGGATCACTACCTTGAATAGGACTCATTGTATAGATACAAAAACTCACTGCTTATAAGGAGGCTCACTACCTACAAAGGGATTTACAAAACAAAATTGGGCTTTACTACCAAAATGAACTAAAAAGAGTGCACCTAACAAGTGTTGATGCAATTTCGATGATGCTAAATAGGAAGAATTAATACACTTCATCATTTTCACTCTTCTTCACCTTCGCATTCACAACTACCTCAAAAGCATCTTACTATCTTCAAAAAAATTTCAACATATATATACTTGATCTATCTAAAAGCATCAATTAGGTTGGCCTAATTAGATGCATTTCTTATTCATAAAAAATAACAACTTTCAACTTCAAGTATTTACAAAATCTTCCTAGAAAGAAATGCAAATGCTTAACATGCTACATCATGTTGGCATGGACCTTAGATAGGTCGCACATATATCTACATTACAAAAATTGATTCACCATATCACAACTAATCCATGAAGTCAGCCAAAAATAGATTTAATTACAAAAGGTAATCAATAGAATAATGACAATAAGTCGTATGAGCATCTAGCATAACATATTATGAACATACATGCTTTCAACAATGATAAACCGTTTCCCAAATTTGCAAGCAACAACTGTCAACTGCAGAGGATTGTAGACTACAATGCTAGAGGGTGTAGCTTGAATACTGGTTCAGATACCAAACCAAAATACTGGATCAAGCACAAACTTAGACTTGTAGTCACAACTTGAATAACATGGTGACATCAATGACAAACCAAAATTGTAGAGATAGTTATTCTTCTTCATTCTTCCAACAATCCCCCCCTTTATCATCGATGGAAACATGTGCCAAAAAAAAAAAAAAAACACAACATTCTTCTCCTTCTATCACCTTAGCATAACTCTCTCCTTGCTCACATGACTCTCTCCCCCTTTGACATCAATGGTAAAGGGTGATCAAAAGGGTAGGATGTAAACATATGTATATGATGACTTTGCATATACACAAGAATTTTATCTTCCCATTTCAAACATTCAAACAAGAATGAAACTTTTTACGTGAAACATCTTCTTATACCTCTCTCTTATGATATAAAGAATTATTTTCCAAGAAAACACAACTGAATTCATTCTTTCACTCATACCTTCCAACAAACATAACTGTGTAAAGGAGGATGTATGATAAGAAGATAGAAACAATTGTTCACAATTTTTTGCATTAGAAAGAATTCTAGAGAGATGATCCAACAAGACCTCAACAACTTCCTTAACCAACCAGAAGATTCTAACCATATCTTCTCTTTTCCTCTGAGTAGTTAGCAATTCCACATGTAGTTCTCCAACTCTTATTCTTTTTTTTCCATCCATGCCTTTGAAGAAATCAAAGTTCTTTCCAATACTATTCATCTTAGCTTCAATGGATTCAATTTTGCTTATGAAATTGTCAACAATTACCGACCATTGGAGACAATACTTGTAGATGTCAGATATTTCTTTGATGCATTCTTTTGTCTCATTAATATGTTTAGATAACACTTGTTTTTCCTTGTTGCATCTTCTTTCAATCATAACTTTGAACTTATGACCTTTAGGTCCTTCTAACAATGTTCTTTCTTCAATAATCTCTACTAGATTATCTGGCAAGGAGTCTGATACATCTAAAAATGAAATACCCTTATCGAGTAAATAATCAACTAGTACATCATCAATTTTAAGTTTCTCAATTGGAGAGCATGCATTCCATATTTAACCAATCTTCTTGTCTAGCAACATCCATATTTCCTCTGGATCAAAGGAGTTATATCTAGATAGAAATTCTTCTTCATTCTTCTTTTCTTTTGAGACATATGTTATAATAGTTTTCCTCTTTCTCAGTTTCAGAGGGGATTCACCAATGATGACTTCCAATTCTTCCTCACCGGAGGATGAACCCACTTCAAACTGGCTAGGTACTGACACACCATAGCACATATTTTTTTTTAAGGTTGTGAAATATGATCTGCAATCACTTACATTATCTCCTAACAATTCCAAATATTTGTAAACTTGTTTCCCTATAGGAATATCAGATTCCCACACAACATTTTCTCTTCCTGGTAGGGAGTTCAAGAAGTAAAAATGCAGGTACATAATTAAAGATCCAAACCAAAAAGGATAGCCCTCAACCAATGACATTTGGACATTCTTAGTTAAATTTTCAAGTAATAGACTACACAGATCAAACTGCTTGTTTTCCTTAACCATCATGTGTGCAATATATACAACAATAGCTAAAGTTGAACCTTCATGATTTTTGAAATAAAATTTGTAAGACATGTTGTACAAAGCATACCTTATAGCAGAATTCATAAGAGTGTTTATCAATAGAGCTCGAGGGTCTTTATCAATGCCAGTAAGTTCCTCCACATCTTTGTATTTCACCGTTTTCTTTCCAGGGAGATCTCCAATAATGCATAAATGAGTAATCACTTTGATCACTTCCTTTGTGATTAGGTAGGGTTTGTCCAACATAATACTTTCATTCTTGAATCGACTCAACAAGAACAAGATGAAATCTTTATCAGTAAACTAGGGAAATTCTCCCCATAAATCCATACCTAAGGTTTTTATGTTTTGTAATTCATTTTCCATTAGCCATAGTACCATTTCCTTCATCTTCCTATGATCAAATTCTTCCAATTCAACTCCTTTCAACTTGAGAGGAATGTCACAACTTGATCCTCTATCCATTTTCATGTTTAAATTTCTTAATTTCATTATTGTTCAATCGAGACTTCTTCTTTTTCCTTCACAAACTGAAAAATAATTCTTGAGTATTTGTAATAATTTCTTCAACTTTCTTTAGAAATGCTTCAAATTGCTTCAAGATTTCCCCAAGATTCCTTTCAAACTCTTCAAGTGCTCAAGTGGTCAAATAGGCCTATGATTTTTTTTTTATACACCATCGATTTTCCCTAACTGGTATTAAATGTGCCAGACATAAAAAAGTTGCTAAAAGCATTCTTCTCAACACAAAAAACCCTAATCCGGTCTGCAAATTAGCATGTCAACATGTTTTCTTCTGGTTTCTTTTCTAAAACCTCTATTCATTCCTTCTTTACAATAAATCTTCATGCCAACCTCTAACACACCATTCATTTAGGGGTTTTTTAAAAATTTCTGATAATGCTCCCCCTAAGACTATGCTAGGTCTAATTCCTAGAGGAACTGTCCATATCAGGATGAGGGCATAGACACATTAGCAGTTTCAGGTTCTTCTTCTTTCTTCTTCCATATCTTATTCATCTCTTGCTTCTTTTTTTCTTTGTTGATATTCTTTACCAGTTCATTCTTCTCTACCAGAGTAGACTACTTGGCCTTCTTACTTCCGCAAACCTTTGAGATATGTCCAAGTTTGTTACAATTATAGTAGACAACACTTTTCTGATTAGTTTGACTTCCATTACTTCTCCATCTACATTGATTTGCTTTGTGTCCAAATTTTTGATAGACATAGTAGGAGCCATTAAAGGATTTATTCATTTTTCCTTCATTAAACCTATTCACCATCACCAAACTAATCACTCTCACTTGAGATATGCATTCAGTAGATTTATGTCTAACCTTTTTACACGAAACACATTGTCTAGAGAAAGAACTAGTAAACTAATTCATCATGTTCCTACATTCTATTGCCTTGTGATCATATTTATTACAAGAAAAGTAAATACCATTGAAAGAAGGATATTGTTGTGCATTAGGATATCTCATAGGTGGTCTCCTTAATAAAATTATTGAATTTCTTTTCTGCTTCCTTTTTTTCTGAGTCTTTTGATTGTCCTTTGAACTTTCACCTATTTCATTTCCCAAGCCACCTTTTTCCTTACCTAGTTTTCTTCCTACAAGTAGTTCTTCAAGCTTATCAGAGCTAGATCTAAAATTGTTCTCATAGAGTTTTTCCTTCTCTAGCTATACTCTCAAGTTTACTACCTCTTGTTCAAGTTTAGAGCATTCATCAAATTTTTTCTACACCGTTCTATTCATAAATTCTTCAATTCTCTTCTTTTCTTCTACAAGCACTTTCAGTCCAATAATATCTTCTTTCAGCTGCTCACTCACTTCTCTATTTCTTTCCTTGGATTTTTTTAATTCCTCTTTCAGCTTTCAGACACATTCATTAGAATCATCAAGATTTTCTTTCAAATCTCTATTTTCATTTTCAAATTTGTCAAGATCCTCAAGTGCAGCTCATATTTCTTCTTTATCATCCATCTGATCAATCTTTAGGATCTTCCTTAAGTGGTTAAGCTCTATACCAAGGAACCAAAGCTCTAATACCAATTTTTAAAAGGCATAAGACAATTGAGAGGGGGGTGAATTAGTTGTAACCAAATTAAACTAAAAAACTTCAACACTTATTAACTTCACAACCACACTATTTTATTATTAAATATAAACATGAAATACATATAGAAGAAGGAAAAATCAACAAAAATAACACTAGATTTTACATGCAAAACCTAATGAGGGAGAATCCATGGTGAGGATTAACTCATATAATAAAGTAGTTGCAAAACCTAATATATAAGGCTCACTGCCCTGAATAGGACTCACTATCTAGATACAAAATCTCACTACTTACAAGGAGGATCACTACCTACAAAGGGATTTAGAAAATAAAATTAGGCTTTATAGCCAAAATGAACTGAAAAGAGTGCACCTAACAAGTGTTGATGCAATTTTGGTGATGCTCAATAGACAAGCTTAACCCACTTCATTTTTTCTCTTCTTCACCTTTGCATTCACAACTACCTCAAAAGTATCTTACTATCTTCAAAAACTATTCAACATATATATACTAGATCTATCAACAATCATCAAGTAGGTCAAGCTAATTAGATGCATTTCTTATTCATCAAAAATACTAACTATTAGCTTCAAGTATTTGCAAAATCTTCCCTAAAAGCAACTCAAATGCTCAACATGCTATACCATGTCAACATGGAGCTAAGATAGGTCACACATATATCCACATAAAGAAAATTGATTCACCATACCACAAATAATCCATGAAGTTGGCCATAAATAGACTTAATTGAAAAAAGTAATCAACAAAATAATGCCAATATGTCGTACGAGCATCAGAGAAAAAGATATTCTGAACATACATGCTTTCAACAATCATAAACAATTTCCCAAATCTACAAGAAACAATTGTCAACTGTAGAGGATTGTACACTAGAATACCAAAGGGTGTAGCTTGAATACCAGTTTAGATACCAAACCAAAATATCAGATCAAGCACAGAATTAGACTTGCAGTCACAACTCGAATAACATGGTGACATCAATGAAAACCCAAAACTGTAGAGATAGTTATTCTTCTACATTCTTCCAATAGGTGGGCCTTATTTTTATAATCAAGTTGGCCTTTTTTCATAAAACCATGGCATGCTAGTTTTAACTAGGCGGAGGAGTTACCATCCAAGGTTCTAGTTTGGGTTCACCTTCCTTGACTACCACTTGAATGTTGGAGAGATATACTGCATTCAATTGCCATGGGAAAACCTATTGGCCCTTCTCAACAAACCTTGGATAAGATAATTTTTTCTTATGTCTGTGTTTGTGTTGAGATTGATTTGAGTAAGCCCTTACCATATTCTATTTATTTGACTGTTGGGTCTAGCTCCTAAACATGACTGTTAGATTATGAAACTTTGATGTTTGGATGTCATTTATGCCACAATTATGGCCATATTTAGAGGAGGTGTCCTCGTGCTCCTGGTGCAGGTAACTCCATTAACAGGATGGATCCATCAAACCAAGGATCTGAAAAGGGAAAAGGGCCCATGTAGGGGGTGACTCTAGATAAAGATGGTTTTGTTCTCATTAGGCCTCAAAATAAAGGCTGAGGGCAAGAGAAGACTTTTTTGGTATCACCAAGAGGAGGGGGTATTTAATAGGTTTGATGCCCTGGATGAATTTTTTCATGAGGGGATATCTCTTGGCATGCATGTGGATGCTCCCCCTTTTACTGCTCATAATCATGAGCCTATGGTTGTGGCATATTCGGTTCTTGGCTCTATGGAGGTTCTTGGGAAAGTGAAGGATTCTTTTGTTCCTTCAATTGAGGTTGGGCTTGGGGACCCTTGTGTGGTGGTTGGTACTTCTTTGGTATTTGTTGTTGTAGGTGCATTCTCTACTGAAGGATCAGGTTCTAGGACTCTAGGAAGAGTAAAAAAATTTCTTCTTCCCCTATTTTGGGTGTGCAACAAAATCCTCTAGAAAAGAGTGCTCCTGATAAGTCCTAGAAGGTGGGTAGGAAGAAGGATCAAGAGAAATTTAAGTTGGATGGCAAGATGTTGGTTGTTTGGGTCAGTGAAAAATTTGATACTCACTTCTCTCACCCTATGCAATGATTATGCTATCATGGAATGTGAGGGGTATGAATAGTATCCCTAGATAAAAGGTTATTCAAGACTTGGTTTGTGCTCATTCTCTATACTTGGTTTTCCTCTAGGAGATGAAGGTATCTGTGGATAGTATAATATAGAGTGCTTCTAAGATTTGGAATATAGTTTTATGTTAATGTGTGGGTGCTTAGGGAAGCTCTAGAGTCCTTTCTTTCTTTTGGGATACTCAAAAAACCTCTCCTATTTGGTGGTTCTCTAGTAGGTTCTCCATTTCTCTTGTGATTAGTTTGGAGATAGGGGAAAGAGTTTTTCTATCCAACATTTATGCTTCAACAGATGTCCCTAGTAAGATTCTCTTGTGGTCTCACATCAATTTTTTAGGATTGTTGGATCCCTTCCTTCCCTATATTATGTTAGGTGACTTCAATGCAATTGTATCTCTCAAGGAGAAAAGGGGGGAGTGCCTCATGTGGACCCCTCCTCTAATATTCTTAGGGAGAATTTGGCTTGGATTTGGCTTGTGGATATCAAACCTTTGAATGGCATGTTTACTTTGAATAATAGGAAGCTTTGGGATGAAGCCATTTCTGAAAGATTTGACAAGTTTCTTTTTTCTAGTTTTTGGGTTGGTGAAAAGTGGTTGTCAAGCTCTAAAATTTTAGATGGTTGAGGATTAGACCATTGGATAATTAAATTATCTACCCATCTGTTTGGTGGTTCTAGGAAATAGACTTTTAAATTTTAGCTTATGTGGCTCGGGGAGAGTTTTCTTGGCCTAGTTTCTAGATGGTGGACTAAAGGACAACCTGCTTTTGGTACAGCTATATACTCCTTTGTGAAGAGGCTTCAATATGTGAAGTATAAATTAAAACATTGGAATAAGTATGAGTTTGGAAATGTGTTTCAAAATAAAAGGGCTTCCCAAGAGTGTTTGGATTCTATTACCAGGGTGATTCGAGATCAGGGTTTTGATGCCAATTTGAGTAGGCTAGAGGATAGTGCAAATAAAGACCTAGAGGAATGGGAGCTTCGTGAGGATTTTTTTTGGAAATAGAAGGCTCATGTTGACTGGCTTTAGGAAGGGGATAGGAACACCTCCTTTCATAACTCAGTGAAGGCTCAAAGATAGGGTAACATTATTTCTTCTCTTCACTCGCCTGAGGGATCTTCTCTTTCTTGCTCTTTGGAAATTTCTAATGAGGTAGTTCTCTTTTTCAATGATCTCTTTTCTAAAGATATCTCGCTTTCCAATGAGGAAGAAGCTTCCATCTTGGCTTGTATTTCTCATCTAGTGACTATGGATATGAATTCCTCTCTTCTTAAGCCTATTTCTTTGAAGGAGATGGAGGATTTGGTGTTTCAGTTGAAAAAAGGGAAGGCTCCTGGTCTAGATGTGTTCCTAGTGGAGTTCTTTCAAGAATTCTAGGAGGTGATCAACCTTGGTCTGTTGGAGGTTGTGCAGGAGTCTTTAAGGAATAAAAAATGTTGAGATCCATGAATGCCACCTTACTTTCTCTTATTCAAAAATGTGAGGGTGTTAATTCTTTGGATATTTTTTGAACAATTGCCTTGTAAAATGTGGTGTATAAAATCATTACAAAGCTAATTGCTGAGCATTAGAATCCATGGCTAGATAAGTTGATCTTAGAGGAACAAGGGGGATTCATTGTGGGTTGACAGATTTTGGATGGAGTAGTTATTGCAATGGAGACCATTCATTCCATGGCCTCTTTAAGGGAAAAGGCTATATTTATAAAGTTAGATGTTGGTAAGGCTTATGACAGAGTTAAATGGGGTTTTTTGATCAAAAATCTAGGAGCCTTTAGGTTTAATAGTGAGTGGATTGATTGGGTCATGAGTTGTGTGATGGCATCCTCCTTTTCTATTCTCATAAATGGGGATTCCTTTGATCTATTTGGTGCTTCTAGAGGTCTTCAATAGGGGGATCCCTTATCCCCATATTTGTTCATCTTGTAGGCTGAAGGACTAGGGATGTTTTTTAAGTCTAGGGTTGGGGATGATCTCATTCAAGGATGGAAATGGAGCAACTCTCTCCCTCCTCAAACCCATCTTCAATTTGTGGATGATTCGGCTTTGTTGGGTGCTGCTAAGGTAGCTGAAGTAGTTTCTTTTCAATAGACTTTGGATTGTTATTTGGCTGCCTCAGATCAAAGCATTAATGAAAGCAAGTATTGCATTTATTTCTTTAATACACCCAAGCTTATCTAGTAGTGTATTGCTAGGATATTAAGGTTTCAGGTGGGTAAGTTTCCCTGTATCTATCTTAGTATCCCTCTAGATGTGTGCTTACCTCCTAGGTGTTTTTGGCAGGAGGTGATTGATAAATTTTGAGGGCTAGTTTGTCATTCGACCTATAGATGGTTATCTATAGTTGGTAGAATTACTCTATTGAAGTATGTTGTGCAGGACCTACCTATATACAAGTTCTTTGTGATGAATGTTCCCTCAAGCTTCATCAATGATTTTGAGGGGCTCTGTAGGTAGTTTCTTTCGTTGAGAACTCTCCTTTCACATAAGTAGAGCTTAATTAAGTGGGAAGCTATTTGCCAGCCAAAATAGGAGGGTGGTTTGGGATTGCGTAGGGTGGATTGGAATGGGAAAGCTTTGGCTACAAAGTTATACTAGAGATGGTGTTCACACCAACATTAGTCTTGGGCTAGGATCCTTACCTTAAAGTTCCTTGGGGAGGTGGATGGCATAGAGGTACCTTGATTTAGTCTTTTGGGGAAAGGTTTTATGATCTGGGATACTCTCAAGAGGGGAGCCACGTTGGCTAAACAAGACCTATTATAGATTTTCAACAAAGGTTTTTGATGCTTTGTTTTTGCATGACTCTTGGGATGGCTTCTTTCATATCCTCTCCTTGCACCCTCAGTTGAAGGATTTATGTAGGATTTTTGTTCAGGATTGTTGGTGAAAAGTGATGGATTTCAAACCCCCTCAGGCTTTGGGGTAGACTATTGTTTATCAGTGGAAGGATATGCAGGAGTGGCCCTTGGGTGGATCTTTCAAGGATGGGAGAGAGTTTTCCTCCATTCTAGCTAATAGAGTCTATTGTTCTCTTCCAGAGTGGGACATGTTGGCTTGGGGTCTTGATCCTAAAGGGAAGTGCACTGTTGCTTTAGGGTATCATGTTTTGCATAGACAAGCCTTAGGCAATGCTGAGGTTCCTTAGTGGAAGAACATTTGGAATAAATTCTCTTGGCCAAAATGCAATTTCTTCTCTTGGCTAGTGTTGTATGGAAATTGGTTGACTTGGGATAATGCCTGTAAGTGGGGCTTCAAAGGTCCCTCATGTTTTTTTTGTCTAAAATATGTTGAGACTATTTCTCATCTTTTCTTTTAGTTCCCCTTTGCTAGGACTATTTGCCATTTTTGGTGGGGGGCCTGGAATTTGCAGTGCATAAATCCTTCTTCTCTTGATGAGTTTTGGTGGAACATTGGGCCCATTCCAATGAAGACTTCATTTCTACACACAACATGACCTATTTTCCCTAGTTTGATTATTCGGAATATTTGGTTGGAGTGCAACCACATGATATTTCTAGATAAGAAATTGTTGGTGGGTCAAGTTTGGGCTCACATTCTTGGGGCTTTGTAGGAGAATTTGTATGATAAATGTGATTTGTTTGTCCTAGTGGATCCTGGAGACAATGGAGTGATGCATAATCTATGGATTTCTATTGGTGGTATTGGAAGTCCCAAGATTGGGTAAAGTAGGTGTTCTAGAGGGAATGTATTTAGGGGAGGGAATCAGATGATTCCTTCCACCGAGGTCTTGATAATCAATACTAATGGGTCTACTAGGGGTAATTCAAGGCATGCTGGTGTTGGTGGGGTGGGCAAAGATAGTTCTAGGGTGGTTGTGTTCTTCTTTTCAAAGTATAAGGGGAAGCACTCTAATAACCTTATGGAGGCCTTGGAATTTTTTTTGGCTTTGAAGAGGGCATGTGCCCCCAACTGGGAAAGGATTATTTGAGTCATATTCTTAGGTGGTTGTAGACTTGATAAATAGATGATAATTTGATGATGTTAGTTGGAAACTTGCGGTGGTGGCTAAGCAAATCACTAGTCTTGGAGATTTACTGGATTCTATCACCTTCTCTCATATCCCCCTGGAATGGAATAAGGTGGTTGATTGATTGGCCAAATGGGCTTTTGAGAAGAATGGGACTTAGTTGGTGGATGATTGGGACTATTTATCGGGGGATCTTGCCTAGGATTTGGAGGGTTGGGTTATAGAGGATATGAGATGTTGCATAAAAGCTTCATGATTTGTTCTTTGTTGTTTCTTGTCCCTTTTGGGTTTCTTCCTACTTAATGCTTTGTATTGCTCATGTTGATTAATACATTTTTTACCCTCTTTTTATAAAAAAATACCAAATATCATGAATTTAAATGATGTATATATATATATTATATATTGGAGTTCATAATAAAATAATTTATCTCACAATTAAATTAAATTAAAAGGCTTAGCTACAAGACAACATAACATAGAGTAGAATAACTAAGATATAAGACACATGAAACAAGGTTAAATCAACTAAGCATATTGCATGAACTAATTTTTTAAACCTTCTCAAATGACAAATGAGCCTACTTATATAGAATTCCATAGGCTAGGTAAGTAGTAAATTTTTTCTTTTCATGGGATTTTGATAGCATCAATGCCTATTAAGGCTCCAATATATAAATAAATATTTTAATATTGATCTTTAAAAAATTATAACTAGATCCATATTCATATCTTTTTAGTATAGCATGGTTTTTTTATAAATTGATCCTAAAGAATGTCAAACCCATGACTCTAAGAAAGGAGGACATGGTTGCCTTTAGTTTGCTAATAAATTGATTGAACCTTATATTTGTTCATTTTCTTCAATCTATTGTGTCTATTGTGGTAGGTGGAATATTTTTTGATTAATTAGTCTTCATCTTGGTGGGTATTGCATATGTGGTCTTAGTTGCATCCATTTACTAATCCAACAAATCCTTGGATTGTTAAAATATTTGGTTTCCATTTTAGTTAATTTGGCCACTTTTAACTATAAGAGTCTATAAATTTCTATATTTTTTTGGATAGTTCAAGTGGCCATTAAAATGAATCCTACACTTGAAGAAAATTGATCATTATTACACAGAGTAGTTTTATTTTTCATTTGTAATATTTATTCCTTGACTTACATCTATCATTTGTCTCTTAATATTTCTTGTTATATGTACCTAATATTTAAGAGTATCTTGCAATCATATAAAATTTATGTCATAGTTGTGGATATATTAACACAGTCATTGTAGCATGTCAATAGATTTTGGATGAACTATCATATATCTATTATAAACAAGGTCACCTTTAAATATAATTAAATATGATCACATGAGGCAATTACAGGACACAACTCAAAAAAAAAGGAATGGACCTACCACATTGGAGGAGCTAATAAAATAAGCCACATAAATGTAGGAAAGAGGAAAATATCATCATACAATCAAGGTGAAAGAGCCATCAAATAATACTCATGATCAATATTTCAAACAAGTAATGAGGTTGTTAGATCTCTAATATATTTGGAGATGAATAATTAATTGGATCAAAATTGATTACATAATTCTAGCACATACCAAAGGTATGATCATGACCTAGAAATCAATGGGGTTAGGAGTATTTATTTTATGAGTGGGGGGAATATCAATAAGAATATTGTTTTGTGGAAGGATCCATTATGAGGTATAGGAGATAAGGTGACATAGTATAATGATTGGCCGGCACAACTCCAAATTGAAAATTTTAAATGTTCTTGAGGAGAGCTACAAAAGACACATAACGGCAACCAATATGAATGATCATCATAAATCCTAAAAAATTCTATCACTAACAAATGTTGGCAGTTACACCATTGACTATGAAGTAGCTTAGTTTGTGATAGGTGGGTTATAGTGATCTTAGTATGTGTAGACATAATTTAGGGGATCATTAAGTAGAAACTGTTGGTGTAAGTTTTTATTTTTCTAGTAGGTTAATTTATTTTCCCTTAGTCCTAAGATTTTCCTACACTTTTATTAAGCTTTCTTAGGATAATAAAGTTAGTTTATTATTTATTAACTAGGAGATAAGTGATGTGATGTCCCCTTCCTTAAAGGGTAGAACACTTTCCACTTTTGGTTGTCCATATTTTCTTTTCATGGTTAATTCCTATTGGTTGGATTTTCCACCTCCATCATCTCTTTAGTTCTACATAAGCTCTCTACCAAGCTTGTATTTTCATTCATACTCTTGAATTCTCTTACATTGTTGCATACTTTGGCATACATGCACCTTGATGCATGTAGTCATTATTTTGAAAATTTGTTTTGAGATCTTAATGAAATTTTGTCATCTTGAAATTTACACATCTCTTGGAATCTCAGGTTTGTAATTATGTTATTTCATTTATAGTTTTATAGCTTATCTCTCTTATGTAAGGTCTTGGTTATTCAATCTACTTCAAATTTCTAACATGGTATCAGAGCTTAGATTTTGAGATTTTTGAGTACTTGGATTCCTGATTAAGAGATTGGATTTTTTTTTATGATCTTTTAATTCATGTATGCTCTTCTCTTTCATTTAAAAAAATCTAGAGTCTCAGAAAGGAATTATGAACATCTATTAATCCTATATAAATTTTTGCTGAGATTTGGTGATTGTAACTATTTTGGCTATAGTGACAGAGTTTTTTGCTATCCCATTGCATTTGGGAGGGTCAAGAAAGTCATGTCTAGCTTTTATTTCACTCAATTTGGCAACCATATGACATAGTAGCAAAAAAGGATTTGAAGCTCAAATATGGCAAACAATTTTTTGAAAGAGAATTTTCAGCACAAACAGACCTTGCCATTGCCTTCAAAAGGCTCATAAAGTCCTATTCTCATATAAAATTTGTCTCTTTTAGGAGAATTTTATTTTTGGAATTTTTTTATTTTGTTAGGGAGTCATCACTCCAGGCAAAATTCAACCATTTTAAAAAAAAATCATAACTTTTCACCACGATGTTTGTTTTTGGCAAATGAGTTATTAGTGGAAATATAGAGATGAGAACTTTCCATCTACAAATTTTTTGAAATGAATTTTTTCTATTTTCAGCTAAACATTATAGGTTGAATTTGTTATTGTATTTTTTCTTCAACGAGCCATAACTTTTTCCTCAAAGCTCCATTTTTTGGAAACAATAGGTGTTGGAAAGCTATTGAAGAGTTATACATAGATATAGAGATATTTTTTTTCAGATTTTATCTCTATTTTATTTTGTATTAGAATTTATAATTTTGGTCATTCTGGGCCTATTGAGCATTGTATCTTGGAAAAGGATTTGTAAACACACTAATCATAAAGTTCCAATGTTGTAATATCTTAGAGGGGTGATTTTTGAGACTAGTGGAAAGGGGGGTGTCTCTTGGTGTCTTTTTTTTAGTTTTCTTTCTCTTTTCATGCACTCACAAAAATATTTTTTCTATGTAAAATGGATCAATCAAAAATTATTATTTAACACCCTACAACTATTTTGATTGGAAAAGTAAAATTTCCCTCTACTTGAAAAAATATGGATTGTATAGGGTAACAATGGGACTAGAAACTAAACCAATAATTGATGCAAGAAAGAAAAAATGGTTTAATAAGTCTGATGAAGCATTTGGAACCTTTGTATGTTTGTATCTCCAAATTTTCTCTTTCATGTTGAATCTTTGTCTACACCAAATGAACTTTGGATAACATTGAAAAAATCTCTAGTGCACAAGATGAATTAAAAGGCCATCAATTGGATAATGAGATGATAGGGTTAGGTTCTTCAAGTTTTGATACAATACAAGACTTCTTCACAAAACTAAAGGCTAGAAGATTGTAATTGAAACAGTGTGGAATTGAGAAAGATGGTAAACAATTGAACTTAAGTATTCTTTCTAAACTTGGTCCATATTATTCATTCTTTGTTTCTACATTCTATGCCACTAGAAGTGCCTTAGGGAATGTTAGAGTTATCATGCATTAGCTAATAATTAATTAATATTTAATTGATTATTATTCTAATTTATTGTCATGCACTTAAGTTAAACTTAGGATTATTTATTAGTTGAGCTGATATTAGATCATTATGTTTCATCTCATGTGATGTTGACACTTGTCACGATCTAGTCCCTTTCTCATTTAGGATTTTGCTCTTATAAGCACTCAACCATCATTGTAATAATCTTGATCTTTCATATCTTCTTGAGAGTCTCTTTCTTTTGTAGCTTTTTCTTGTTGTGGAATATTGCATATATTGTTTGTAGATCTCTTGTGTGGAAGGTGTATTTGTTTGTTGTTTGATCCCATGGCTCGTGGTTTTGTGCTTGTTTCACAATTCTGACATGGTATCAGAGAATGGATTTAGCAAACCCCTTCTCGATTTATGAGGTTTTTTTCTTCAACAAGGGTTGTAGGTTTCAGATCTAAATACCCTTTATTTTTTTCCAAATTTTGAAGGTGGGCATTTTCTAGTTCATTTTGGTGCAAAAAGAATGTTGCTGTTGGATTCAAAACTATTGAAAATGTCAAATTTGGCTTTTTGTTTTAGTTGATTTTGACTCTTGATGCTAGATCTATGAAAGTTTGAAGTGGTTGCTTTGTTTTATAATTCGAAGGGTGGCTGCAATTTTGGTGTGTTTTGAGCCAAAACAGACATTACCATCGTGCTTAGAAGACCCAAAAACCTTACGATCACTTGTCAAATCACAAAATTCCATGCCAAGATTTTTTGAGGAAATTTTTTTTGCAAGAGAGGTCATATGGCCTCCCCAACATGTGAATTGAGGTAAAATAAAAATTATAATATTTTTTCTTGTGGATTTGAAAAGAAAAATTCAAAACCCTTTATTGGGGTCCACTATTTTTTTATTTAAAAATATATATTATTTTTTTTAAAAGAGGGGATGATACCAAGGGTACCGCCACCTGCCATATGGCAGAGTGATGAACCATGGGCCCTACCCCATCCTATGGGGTACCCAAGGGTGTTGCCCTACCATTGGCAATGGTGGCCCTTGGGCCCTGCGCAAAGATGCCATAGTTCCCAAAGCCTTTTTTTTATGAATTTTTAATAACAATTTTTTAATATATTTTAAAAAAATGATTTTTTTTTTAATATATATATATATATTTTAAAATATATATATTTTATTTCCTTTTAATAAAAATATATAAAGGTTTTTTAGTCCTTTTGTACTTTTAAAATAAATAAAGAGGTAGTTTATTTGCAATTTTTTTTTGCAAATAATGTCACATGCTAGTTAACTAGAAATTTTTTTTTCTCAGACTACTAAATCTAGCAGACCTTCACATTTGGAGGTTATTTTTGATAAATTTGGCAGAGATCCTTTGTTGCCCCACTCAACCCTTCTCCATTGGGATTTTTTCGTTTTACACCTCATATTCCAAAGGCCATGTCTTGGCCATACAGTGGGATTTTTCAGTGCTTTTTTTTTTGAAATGGGGTAAAATTTTGTATTCGTAGTGGTGGAAATATTTTCTAGTTTCAACCTCCATTTTTTCTAGAGTTCATTTTTCTCAGTGTTGTTCAATTCTCATTTTGAAGACTTTGACAGGCCATTTCGTTTGCATCCAAATACATTTTTGGGTGCTGAGTTTTTTGAAAGTGCATGTTTTTTTGTGTACTTCATCATGGTGCTACTAATTTCCTCAACTTTTTAGAGAATTGTATTTTTAGCATGTATTCATTTTTTGGAAATTATAGGCTCCCATTGTATGAACTTCTTATTATGTAGACACATTGAGATAAAGTGCCATTCTGGTGTATATTTGTTTTGGGGATTTCACACATCTTGTTGTGCCTATTGTATTCGCACTATGACATAAAGTGCCATGGGGGGTTGATGATTTCCTTTGGTTTTCCATCACACCCTTGTCAAGTGAGTTTCCCTTCCATGAAAATAGTGAATCTTGTTGATTCTTGCCTCATGCGATGGTGCATTAGTTTGTGTACCCTTTTATTTGTAGGTTGTTTCTCCTACATGCAATATTTCTTGGTGTCACAGAGTTTTAGTGTTCCTGTCATGACTCTCACTTTTTTCAGTATTATGGGGGGGTTTCTACTATTAGTTCTAATGCTTCCTTGTTTTTGTGATTTGAGTGATCTACATATCTAGTTCTTATTACTATGTACTTTTAGATGCAATGTACATCGATAACTGGTTACATGCATTTTTGTGAGATGAATCATTTACCATATGGACACTCTTGCATTCCTATTTCTAGAGGTTCTTCATTTTATCACATTAGCAGTCATCTTTTGAAAACATTCTATAGCTTCATGCTTCTGGATGTTCTACATGTTCTTATTTTTTAGGACATTGTCTTGTTTGGAGGATTCTTCAATCCTTCACTTGGCTTTCATCTCTTTTTGGAGTAGAGTTTTTCCAATGAGGTTTTCTCTATTTCTCCACATTATATAGATTTTTTATTTGTACAAGGGTACCTTACATGGCCTTACTTTTCGGGACCCATCATGCATTCTTTTTAGGGATTTTAGCTACTCCATAAGTTCATCTTAAGGGGGGGTGTTAGATTTATCATGCATTAGCTAATAATTAATTAATCTTTAATTGATTATTAGTCTAATTTATTCTCATGCACTTAAGCTAAACTTAGGATTTCTTTATTAGTTGAGCTAATATTAGATCACTAGGTCTCATCTCATATGATGTTCAAACTTTTCATGATATAATCCCTTTCTAATTTAGGGTTTTTCTCTTATAAGCACTCAACCCTCATTGTAATAATCTTGAGCTTCCATATCTTCTTGAGAGTCTCATGCTTTTGTAGTGTTTTCTTGTTGAGGAATATTTCATATATTTTTTGCAAATCTCTTGCATGGAAGGCATATTTGTTTGTTGTTTGATCCTATGGCTCATGGTTTTGTGCTTGTTTCACAATTCTAACATAGGAATATGTCCTTCAAAATTCCTTCTCTTGATGTGTTTGCTAATGAACTCACAAGAGAACAAGAAAAGTTGGTTTAAATGGGAACTACCAAATCTTCTAAGTCTCATGCTTTGGTTGCAAGTCAAGGCACTAAAGTTCAACAAGATAATGACAAACAAAGTAAGAAATAAAAAATTCAAGGAGAGAATGCTTCAAATGTGTATTTTCCTACTTCTAATGTAGACACTAAATCTTCTTCAAATCAAGAAAAATCTAAGGAGAAGGTAAAATGTGCTTATTATAAGAAACTTGGTCATGATGAACATAAATGTTTGAATAAATAGATTGATCACCTCACACATCTTCTTGAGAAGAGTAATAAAGGGGTCACTAAATATCCATCTTCATCAAACCAATAAGCTACAAAGAAAAAGGAAAAAGGCCATGCTAGTTATGCTTCTACATCAAACAAAAATAAAGGAAAATCTCGTCTTGGATCAACAAGATGAATTCTAGATTCAGGAGCTTCTTATCATATGACTTCTTCATAGTCCATGTTATCTTCTTTTGAGCCTTCTGATATGATACCTATTTTGATGGGTAACAATACATATGTTAATTTAATTAGGAAGGGATCTATTGATATAAGGGATAGTACTTTCAATGATGTATATTGTACATACCTCATTTTTCTTCTAATGTTCTTTCCATCTATCAAGTTACTCATAGTGGAGCAAGAAAGACTATGGAATTCACTCCTGATTCGATTATTATCATAGATTTGGAGAGTAGGGAGAAAATTGCTACTAGGGTGGTTGGTCATGCATCTCAGTTCTACAACATTTCATATTTTGTTCCTAATGATGGCTTTGATCCTTTGGATGATGATCACACTTTTAACTTGTGGACTTTTATTTTGAGGAGAAAATTTGTTACTTAACTTGGGTATTCTCCCAAGTGATCCAATTATTGAACCTTACATTCCATCTCCTACATCTACTATTTCTACTTCAGATTCTAGTGTTGCTTCTTTGAAAGTTTCCAGTGATTCTTTTTAGGACATATGGTCTTTTAGACTTAGCATGGGGTGATCTCTTGACAAGTATTTGAGGCTTGTTGATGGAGACACATATTATAGATTTGGGACACTATTGATTGTATTCATCTTCTTTTTGATGAATTTGATTCTTCTTTAGTTGTTATGAGGGAACACTTCAACCCCCTTTTTTATTCTCTACATGTTCATTTCTTACAGTTTGACATGAGTGTGGATAATTTGGATCAACATTTGGAGGATAAATATTTAAAGGAGATACTTGAGTATTTGGATGGTGTTCTACATTAGTCTCTAGAAGATTCTAAGTTTTAATTTTTAGCAATGTGGCTTAGAACACCTAATTTTATTGTGAAAACTTTCAACATCGACATTTGGACACTTGAGCTAAGTTTAAAGACTCCACACATCTTGGGTTTTCTTCCTATATATTCCTTTTAGGATTTGGGAGGTATCTCACATACGCCTTTGGTTTTATTTCTTCCTAAGGGGAGGAACGTTATTCGATAGTCATGGATCATCTTATACATCTAGTTTTATGAATCTACCATTGGAGTTCTTTGGGGGGCCTTTTTTTTCCTTCCACTTCATTTCTCTCTCTATTATGGGGGTTGTACTTCCTTTTTGTGGGATGGGGCTTCTTCTTTTGTGGGGGAATTTTATATGTACATGGGTACCTAACATGGCTTCATTAGCCAAGACCCATAATCTTTTGCATCCTCCTAAGCCATGCTTAAGGGGGGATGTTGGTGTAGGTTTTTATTTTGGACCTAGTGGGTTAATTTATTTTCCCTTAGTCCTAGGTTTTTCCTAAACTTTTATTAAGATTTCTTAGAATAATAAAGTGACTTTATCATTTAGTAACTAGGAGATAAGTGATGTGGTGTCCCCTTCCTTAAAGGGTGGAACAATTTCCATTTTTTGTGGCCATCTCCACATTTGTTGGCCCATATCCAATTTTTGAGGTTAATTCCTATTGGTTGGATTTGCCACCTCAATCATCTCCTTAGTTCTATATAAAATCACTACCTAGCTTGTATTTTCATTCATACTCTTTCATTCCCTTGCATTGTTGAATAATTTGACATACATGCACCTTGATGCATGAAATCATCATGAAATTATCGCATCTCTTCGAATCTCGAGTCTATAATTGTGTTATTTTATTTATAGTTTTATAGATTTTCTCTCTCATAGAAGATCTTGGTTATTTAGTATATTTAATATTTCTAACCTAAACATGAAATAATTTGATTGTGTGGGGGATTGGATGATTTTTACAATAAAAGGGTAATGATTTCACCTTGTTTGGGTAGGATTTATGGGTTGTATCTATGAAATCTCATCTAATGTACATAGTGAATGATAATATAAACAAGGAAATATTCACTCATGATCATGATAATGATATAAAACTAACATGGGGAGAACAATGAGAACCTCACTCATAGTGAAGGCTTGAAAGACTTGATAAATAGTAAAAGAATTTATACAATCAAATAAGGAAAACAGTTGAACAATTTAACTAAAATAGTTGGTTAATTATATACATGTACATGCACCACTAATAGAATACAATGTAATTATAATTTTTTTCCAACATCACCCCTTATTACATTGTTCTTAAAAATGTACTCCCAAAAAATTCAAATTTTATCTTGCTAAGAGACTTGCTAAGTATATCAGCTATCTAAGAATTTGTTGGGTAGTATTGGAGTTGAATGTGGTGGTAAAGAAATCAAGTCCTCAAATATAATGATATTCAACCTATATATTCTTTTCTCTTTCATGAAGCAATGGATCCCTCACTAGTTTCAACACACCTTGATTATAACAAGAAATATTAGGTGGATTTTCTTTAGGTATATTCATGTCAGCTAAAATGTGATGTAGACAAATCGTTTCACACATAGCTCCTTATGCAACATGATATTCAACTTTATTGGGTGAGAGAGAAACATAAATTTTCTTCTTACGAAGCTATGACATAGGTATGTATCCAAGATAAAAAAATATATCATGTCATTGATTTCCTGTTGTGGACACCAATTTTGGTATCCAAGGTTCTCTTGCACTTCTAGGGTTTTTCACCTAAAAGGAGAGAGATGGACTAAAATGCATAATGTCCCCACTCAAAACTAATGTAAGAATGAATGAAATGTGCCTAAATGAAATGTATAAATGAAATAAACTGATAAAAGAAATGAGTTATTAATGTAAAACCTAAGAAATGCAAGTTATTTGAAAACACATTATGATATGCAAAATGATAGATTCCATGTAATAAAAAACAAGATAAAGATGATAAATAGAAACCGTGTACCTAAAAATTGATGAAGGATAAAGAGAAAGACTATAAATGTCTCTAAAATTCTAGAAATTATGATTTTCTAACCAACTGAGACACTTACACCAAGCTGGGTGACTTAGTTCCAGATCTGATAAATTGCTCAAGAAACCATTTCTGCCAAATGGGTGTCCAAATCTATAGAAATTTATTATAGACAAGTGTAGTGGGACTAAGTTGTCACTACTGGTGACTTAGTCCAGTTTGGCTTTTCTAAAGATTTGAAAGTGGAAACGAAAGCCCTAAATCTACACTCTATTTTCTGACAGAATCCTAGATCTGAATATGTGAAAATACCTACAAAACAAAATATAATTTGGTTTGTAATGGGGGGTTTTCCTTGGTAAAACCCATAGTTGGTATTTAAACCTTGAAATAGATGATAAAATATACATAAAACCCTATCCCTACGTGTGTCTAAGACTAAGAAGTCTAAAAATAAGATGCAACCGTATTCTAACATGCAAGAATAAGATGCATAAATGAAACTAGAAGGATGCAAGAATCATTCCAAGACACCCTAAATCACTTTAGAAATGAATCTTAATGAAATGTAAATCTTAGGCTAAAAGTAGAGAGAAAATAGAAGATGTAATCACTTTGAGAAAAAGGCCCTTAGGATTGATTTGATGGCTATTTGCATCTCCTCAACCTAGATTTCTCCATTATTCTCCATAGGCATCCATGATCAACCCTTTTCAATGTGAGATATTGGAAAAAAAATGAGCTTGAAGACCTACAAAAACCCTAACTTTCTTCCCTACAACTTTAACTTTTCTATAGATAGACTAATAAATCTTCTTGTGAAAGATATTCAATACTTAACTCTTGAATTTGTTTATTGAAAATGACTTAATGTTGTAAAAAATGATGTTAAAACATATGTTTATATTCATCAATACCTAATTATTCATTATTTTAACTTTATAGGCCAACATACATTAGAAATTTGAATTAATTCAATTGTTTTCTTGCTCAAAAGTGAAAAATCCCCATAAGGAACTAAGTCGGCACCCTGGGCGACTTAGTCAGGTATGTGCAAGATCATGATGGCCCAAAAAGTGGTGATATGATGGGTATATGTAGGGTGTATGGTTGACGACTTTTTTTACCCAAAATTGATGAAATGAAAAGGGTTTTTAAAGGAGATTCTCAAATTTCCACCAATATAAATTATTCTTTACTTTGAATTTAATAAATAATTATTATTCATTTTCTATTTGAATTATGACCAAAGTCCCTATTGATAGGCTGACTGAAAAATACCTATAGCTTTCAAATGGTATCACATTTTTTGAATCCAAAACATGTGTCACATTAAATGCTTCACATACTATAGGATTAAAAAAAAAAAATTAGGAAGTTTTGACCAAGTTAAGGTGGTTAGACATACGAGTTTTTATATTTTTTAAAAGTTATAATAAAAAATCATAATTAATTATTTACTTAGAAAAAAATTACAAAAAAATATGCATCACATTGGGACATGAGTCCTTTACTTATATCTAAAATATATTATAAAAAAATATTATCATTTTATTGTGGTTAGGGTGGTTAGACAGACACAACTTATTTTTTCCCTGAAATTTAAGTTCTACAACATTGAAATTTCAAATTTTCACCAAATAGATTTTATTTTTTTAAAACAAACCTAGTAGATAAGAAACTACATTCAATTTTCTATAGATTATATTGTTACATATTCTTGAAATAATATAGATAAATTATTCAAATTTGTATGTCAAGTTGCCTAACTCTATTTTTTTTAATTTTTCGCCACTTAAGGGCCTATTTTTTCCATGATGATCCTACACATACCTAGTTCCACCAGGGTTTTTTGAGGTGGGTTTTCTAGAATTTGAGTGATTTGAATGTTGTTTGCTAGGATTTGTATGATTTATGGGTGGAATAGCCCATAAAGTCCAAAATAATGAGTATTAGGGGCCTATAAATGTTGTTTTTAAGGGGTGATTAATGCAAGGGTGTCTAAAATAGGACCAAATTAAGCACAAAATTTCCTCTTTCTTCAAGATTTTACAATTTTTGGTGACAAATTAAGCCCCCACTTTAGCACCCATATGAATCTACATGCATATGCAAGCTAAAAGACTCTAAATAGTACACTTTACTTCATAAAAGGATACTCATTCAAAAGAGAGGAGAACAAAGCCCCCAGTGTAGTTATCTACAAAACCACAACACTAGGAATCACATCCTGCAACATGAATTCGTTGGATGTCTAAAAATCCTTTTATCTAAGGGTATGTGCAGGATCATCATGGAAAAAAAGGACCTTAAGTGGCAAAAAAATTAGAAAAAATCAGAGTTAGGTAACTTGATGTAAAAATTTGAATAAGTTATCTATATTATTTCAAAAATATGTAAGAATAGAATTTGTAGCAAATTGAATCTAGTTTCTAAACTACTAGGTTTATTTAAAAAAAAAATCTATTTGGTGAAAATTTGAAATTTCAATGCATTAGTACTTAAATTTCAAGGAAAAAATAAGAAGTAGGTGTCTGTCTGACCACCCTAACCACAATAAAATGATAATATTTTTTTGTAAGATTTAAAATATAAGTAGAGGACTCATATCCTGATGTGATGCATATTTTTTTGTAATTTGTTTCCAAGTAAATAATTAATTATGAATTTTTTATTACAATTTTTAAAAAATAAAACTCATATGTCTAACCTCCTTAACTTGGTCAAAACTTGATGAAATTC
This sequence comes from Sequoia sempervirens, assembly GCA_007258455.2. Taxonomy (NCBI): domain Eukaryota; kingdom Viridiplantae; phylum Streptophyta; class Pinopsida; order Cupressales; family Cupressaceae; genus Sequoia; species Sequoia sempervirens. The sequence goes on from VDFB02109042.1 coordinate 32,065,556, forward strand.
ATCATTTTTTAATCCTATAGTATATGAAGCATAGAATGTGATGCATGTTTTGGAGTCAAAAAATGTGATACCATTTGAAAGCTATAGATTTTTTTTCAACCAGCCTATCAATTAAGACTTTAGTTGTAATTCAAATAGAAAATAAATAATAATTATTTATTAAATTCAAAGTAAAGCATATTTTAAATTGGTGGAAAGTTGAGAATCTCCTTTAAAAACCCTTTTCATTTCATTAATTTTGGGTAAAAACAAAGTCGTCAGCCACATACGCTACAAAAACCCATCATATCGCCACTTTTTGGCCTATCATGATCCTGCACATACCCCTAACTTCTAGAAATCAAATTCAAGGGTAGATGTATGCCCCCCCTTGATTCTGCTTGCTTTACGAAGGTGGAATTAAGGTAACAAACTAGCCAAATTGAATAAGGAAAATCATATCGTAGGACATATCCAAGTACCATGCCACATAACAATAGACAATTGATGATGTCGGGTGTACAATCACAATTCCAACGCATCAAAGGGTGTCAAAAATAGAGTTCACTAGCACCCGTTATATTGTTTTGAATAGAAATTAATTTATTAACTCATAAGATAGTAAAAAACCTAATTTCATACATAAGAGTAAAAAGAGTTGAAAGAGTTAAAAGAGGTAAAAGTGAAGTAATTTGTCACTTACTATTTTATTTTACCTTCTTGTAGCATGAGAGTGATGAGTGAAGATGAAAAGATGCCGAGCATATGAGACTACATGCATTTGAGATTGGATGTTCTATGGGACCAAGTGGCGCATGACGAGCGTCATCAATAGGTGAGTCGATTATGCTACCTGTACTTTGTGATTATGTAGTGATTTAATGATTTTTATGCATTTCTAGGTCAATTTAGGATCTTGGAAAAAAAGTTTGCAAAGTGTCCCCTTTTTCTCGTGAAGTGTCCCACTTTTTCATAAAGTGTCCCGTTTCTTTGCGAAGTGTCCCAAAAGGGTTCTAAATTATTTAGGGCCTTTAGGAAAGCACACTATATGAACTTTAGTACACTTGCATGATGAATAAAGTAAAAATTAAAGATATTAGATGGTGTTTTAGAGCATATTTTGGTGGTTTTGATAGGTACCCACCCATTCATGGTAGTGTCGAAGGGGTAGGCAACTAATTTTTCTAAGAGACTTAGCCCCATCACTTACAACAGAGGAGACTGAGCACTTGCAGGATGTGGGTATCTACTGGGTGTATGTCATGCCCCCCACAAGGTAGCATGATGCTATGTTGATGGCACTCTATGAGTATTGGGATGCAGATACATGCACATTCCACCTTCCAACAGGTGAGATGATGATTACCCTAGAGGATTTACACCACATTATCTGATTTCCTATTTGGGGGGAGTGAGTACGCTTTGAGAGAGACTATACCTTCTACAAGCAAAAGGAATATATACAGTATAGTTTGGGTGGTCTAATACATATTGAGTAAGTGAGAGGGTGGATTGACCTGGCGATGTTATTATATTCATGAGTTTCAGTGGTGAGATAGATCATGATGCATATAGTGGCACTAGTTCTCATCCCAGATGGGCAGGAAACAAACATTGAGGGAGGATTAGTTCATTTGATTCATGGGATGGTGGAGCACAGAATAGTATATCCCTACAGGCGTTGTATCTTGGCACATTTATATTATGATCTTGGTTGGTTCATATTCTGAGAGGTAGACAACATGGTGCACTATATGCTTCTAAAAGTGTGGTGCTTGGAGCATAGTATGTGTACCAGACTAGTTAGCTTCTCATGTGCTACAACAGTGGGGTATCCTTGGGCCTTTGGCTATCCTCTACGATGATTATGGTAGTATGGGGATTTACATTTTTGGAGAGTGAGATTTGACTAGCTGGAGGAGGATGAGATCTTATGGAGACCTTATCATTTGATGCTACAGTGGCTAGATCACATGATATAATTAAGGAGACTACAGTTAGATAGATTTTTGGTTGGTCGACATGATCATGTAGTATGTCCCTTCTACTACAATCGAGTCATGTGGTAGTTTAGACAGATTTAGAGGCCACCTAGGGCATGATCCTTTTTCAAGAGGTCAATGCAGAGTTCTTGGAGACTAGGTGATACAGTGCAGCTCACTCTAGACCATGTTGCTGAGAGCAACTTTGACTTCGTAGATCACAAGCGGTCTCTAGTCTTTGACGTAGATGACATTGGTGCCACATGGGATTATGAGGAGTGGTGGATAGTATCATGAACAAAGCCTTTATATCTGATGGATGATCCTATAGGAGATGCAAGTCCATTACTAGGTGAGGGAGATGACAAAGAGGATAGGGCTAAGGAGACATGATATCGAGCTACAAACATATTTACTGATGTCATTGATGATGAGTATGACAAGGATACAAATCTAGACTATGATGGCCAAGAGGAAGAGGAGGAGGATGAGGATGAGGAGGAGGAGCCACCCTTGTGCGAGAGTGATGAGGTAGTGGCTAAGGATTGAAACAAGTGGGGAGATCCCTCACCCATTCGTATGACAAGATCACAAGTAGTGGCTATAGTAGGCATTAGTATCCATAGTCATGGAGAGGCTAGCACATCTTCCATGCCCCCTACACCAGATGAGGTTGATATTGTTTAGCCTACTAGGGATATAGGTGATAATATTTGATTTTATGCATGCACTTTAGCATTTATGCTCTTTGTATATCATGATGATGTGTACTGATTGTGTAATATTTCTACCTTATAGGAGTGAGGAGAGATTGGAGAGAGCCCTACTGTCAAGAAACTATATAGATAGTGTCAACATTGATTGATGAGGAGGAGATGGACTTAGATTATGCTCCCCCACCTATTATGGAGTAGGAGCCAGAGTCACTCAAACCATTCATGAGATTACAAGAAACATATGAGAATATGAGGAGATGCCTTTGCTGAGCCGATACCATAGGACAATCATCCTGGACTCCAACAAAGGTTGAGAGACTAAAGGCAGAGGTAACATAGCTGCAAGCAGAGAGGGATCATATAGTAGGGGAGCATCAAGCAACCCTTGGATAGATATAGACCTTAGAGTTTTCACTCAAATTTGGTGGATCGTGGTCACAATCACATATGACCATCTCCCATGTCCTACTATTAGATCATGAGTACTAGATCCCAAGGGTTTGAATACCCACAAAACTCAGTGATATTGTATATTCTGATGATATGTATATAAAATTTGCATATATATATTAGCATTTGATATTTTATTACTTGTCTCAATGTGTTTGAATGTTAAATGACAATGTGATTAATTAAATAACCTTTGTAAAATTACTTAATTAATGTCTTCATGATTTAACAAATCTTATGTGATCTAATTAAAACTTATTATAGTTATGTTAGATACGACATGATGATTAAGTATGTTATGCTAAATTAAATGATGTAACTCATCATAACACATGAGATGAATTTGAATAGTATGAAACCTAAAGTAATTATAAAAATGAATTAAATAACCACTTTAGTGCTCAAGACATATGTGTAATTTGTTTATCAAGAATGAAGAAATGTGAAAGCATATAGTATATGACCCAATAGCTTTAACATCACCGCTTTATCATTCATACTATTTAAAGGGATTAGACATAATACCAACATAGATGTGTGGCATTGATAGGTTCCTTAAGGGGTGTTCCATCTAGTTCTATTAAGACATACACACCAGACCCAAATATTTTGTCAACTATGTATGGTCCTAACCAATTAGGACTAAATTTTCCTCTTTCATTTGGTTCGGCATTGACATTACACTAATTTGAATTTAGAACTAAGTCACCTTTTTGGAATGTGTGAGAGATAACATTGAGATTGTAATAGCATTGTTTCCTTTTGCAATAAGCTTGAAGATGTTCAAGAGTGTTAATGCATTGTTCGTCAAGAATTTCAAGCTGGTGTAATCTTTGTGCCTTAAAAGTGTCATTACCAACAAGACGTTGAAGAGCAATCCGTAATGCTAAGATTTCTAAATCCAAGGTCATGATTGCCTTGGTATCATAAACAAGGTTATAAGGTGTGGTTCTAGTGGAGGATTGAACAATTGTGCGATAAGCCCAAAGTGCATAGTGTAATTGTGTGAGCCAATCCCTATGATTTTTATTAATAGTTTTCTTCAAATTTTGTTCAAGGAATTTATTAGTTGATTTAGCTTGACCATTAGATTGTGGGTAATAAGGTGTCAAAAAATGATGTTGGATATTAAAGGTCTACAAGAATTTCTTCACATCATTATTCTTAAATGGTGTACCATTATTAGAGACTAATGGGGAAGGGAGTCCAAAGCAAGCAATAATGTGCTCTAAGATGAAATGAAATATTACCTTAGCTATTGTAGATCAATGAGGAATAGCCTCTACCCATTTTATCAGTTGTGGTGATTATAAATATATGTCTAGCATAAGATGGTGGTTAGATTTTTCCAATTATATCCATGCCCCATATAGAGAATGGCCAAATAGGGATTTGGGCATGGATCTCAAAAGTAGGAGCATGAAGCAAATGGCTATGTTCTTGACATTTGTGACACTGCTTAACATACACATAACAATCATTTTCCATATTTTTCCAATAGTAACCTGTACGAATGAGTTTTTGTACTAAGGTCTTCGCTCCAAAATGACCTTCACTGCAACCTGCATGAGCCTACTCGAGTGCCATATTGATCTCAGAATCCTTAATACATCTAAGTAAAATTCCATCAAAGGATCATCTATATAACACATTGGAAAGGATCATGTACTTGGTTGTTAATTGTTTTAAATGAGCTCGGGTGTTGTTTGTTATAGGCTCAGGAATTATATATGGTGCATCATACCATTCACTCAAATCATCCTTGATTGTTGTTAATCTGTCTACACTGTTATCATCAATTGATGGTTTTAGGATTGGATGAATAGTGAATATGACTTCTTGTTAAGGATCTTCTGGTGATATAAGAAAAGCAACACTCTCCATTGCATCTACATGCCGATTATCTTTCTGTGGGATGTTGTCAATGGTGAATGATTCAAATTTTTCCAATAAGGTCTTTGTGAGAGCCTTATATTTTGATAATTTTTCATGTTTAGCTTGATAGATGCCATTTATTTGTTTGATCACTAATTGCGAGTCACCATAGATATTAATATCTTTGATGCCCATAATTAAAGCAACACGTAATCCAACAATTAATTCCTCATATTTAGCTATGTTATTCATACATAGGAAATTTAATCGATATGACAAGGGAATGGGATTTTCTTTTGACAGAACTAATATTATTCTAGCACCATAACCTCTTCTACACTTGGATCCATCAAAGTGTAATTCCCATGTAGGAACCTCTATTGTCAACATGCAATCATTGGGAAAATAGTCATTGTTGGGTAGTGACAAAGGAGAAGGAGCATCAACTAAGTGGTCAATCAAGGCTTGGGATTTTGATTTATTTTTGTGAGAAAAACTTAAGGACAACTCAGTCAACAACATTACCCATTTAGCTAGATGTCTTGATAAGTATTTTTTATTAAAAATATGTTTGAGAGGATCAAATTTTGTCATGACTTATATTTTGGCATTTAGTAAATAATTTTACAACTTACTGCTAGTGAATACAAGAGCCAATTTTTTTTTTCAATTGGTGTGTATTGTCATTCATAATCTATTAGGGTTCTAATGTAATAAACAAGATGTTCTTTTCCATTAGCATCTTGTTGAGCCAGTAATGTTACAAGAGCATGGGAAAATGTGGCTATATAAAGGATTAATGGTTTGTTTGGAATAGCGGGTTATAAAATGGGTGGAGTTGAAAGGTATTCCTTCAAACTCTCAAAGGCCTATTTACAATCCTCATTCCAATCAAAATGCACATCCTTCTTGAGGAGATGTGTGAAAGGTAATGTTTTATCAGCTAAGGAGGTGACAAAATGATGGATGGCTTGAATTCTTTCTTGTAACATGCACAATTGGGAAATGTTCCTAGGAGGTGGCATGCTTATGATAGCATCAATTTTCTCTATTTCCACCTCAATGCCTCTATGAGATGTGATAAACCCTAAAAAATTTCCACTATCTACTCCAAATACACTTTTTTGGATCTAATCACATGTATTTACGCATTCCTTCAAAGATTTTTTTGAGGGACATTCACATTGTCTTGTCTTGTTAAGGATTTGGTGAGGATTCCATCAACATAATCTTCCAAGATTTTATGTATGTAATCATGAAATATCAATGTCATTGCTCGTTGATAAGTTGTGGCTGCATTCTTTAATCCAAAAGGCATCATAACCCAACAAAATGTTCCCCCAAATAGTTGTGAATGCTATCTTATATTAATCTTGTGGGCTAATAAATATTTGATTATAACCAGAAAATCCATCCATGAATGACAAAATAACATGTCCAATAGTTGAATCCACAATCATGTAAATATTAGGAAGGGGAAAATCATCCTTTCAAGAGGCTTTATTGAAGTCACAAAAATCCATACATATCCTAATATGATTGTAAGGTTTTGCAACTATGACAATGTTTGAGATCCAAGGAGAATAATCAATAAGTTGAATGAAACCTACATCAAGAAGTTTTTCAAGTTCTCCTTTAACATTCCAGGCTATCTCAGGGTTCATTTTTTGTATCTTTTAGTGAACAGGCTTAGCATTTTCAACAAGAACAATGTTATGTGTTACTATCTTCGGATCTATTCGTGGCATATTTGAATATTTCCAAGCAAAAATTTCAAGAAAATCATGAAGCAAGGTTGTAGCATCCTCTTGTTCATCATCAAGGAACTTCCCAATCTTAATGACATTTTATTTATCATCTATTTCCATTGGTATATCCATTGTATCCCCTAAGGGGAGTGCATTTGATTTAGGAAATTTAGTTTCATATGGTTCCATGCTTGTGTCTATCTCATTAGTATCAATATCTTTTTGTTGGGTATTGATTACAGCATAGGTAACTTTTCTCTTAGAAGATGTCTATCAGAAGCACCTAATAGTTTTTTTAAAGCTTCATCATTGTCAAAGTATTCCCATGATGTTGGTAAATCCATATCGAGGAATTCAAGACGATTTAGTGTAAGACTAATTCTTGGTTTACATGTTATAGTATTGATGTTGAGCAATGGTTGTTGAGTTTCTTTTGTTGGCTTAGAAAAAGAATATCCCAAACCAGTCTTCGTCTCTTGTGGGTATGTGCAAGATCATGATGGGCCAAAAAGTGGCAATATGATGGGTATGTGGCTGATGACTATTTTTTAACCCAAAATTGATGAAACGAAAAGGGTTTTTAAAGAAGATTCTTAGCTTTCCACTAATATAAATTATGCTTTACTTTGAATTTAATAAGTAATTATTATTCATTTTCTATTCAAATTACGACTAAAGTCCTCATTGATAGGCTGATTGAAAAACATCTATAACTTTCAAATATTATCACATTTTTTGAATTCAAAACATGTGTCACATTTTATGCTTCACATACTATAGGATTAAAAATAAATAAATAAATTTAAGGAAGTTTTGACCAAGTTAAGGTGGTCAGACATACAAGTTTTTATATTTTTAAAAAATTGTAATAAAAAATTCATAATTAATTATTTACTGTGAATAAAATTACAGAAAAATATGCATCACATCGGGGCATGATTCCTCTACTTATATCTAAAATATTATAAAAAAATATTATCATTTTATTGTGGTTAGGGTGGTTAGAAAGACACCTACTTATTTTTTCCCTAGAATTTAAGTACCACTGCATTGAAATTTCAAGTTTTCACCAAATAGATTTTATTTTTTTAAAACAAACCTAGTAGTTTAGAAACTACATTCAATTTGCTACAGATTCTATTGTTACATATTTTTTAAATAATATAGATAACTTATTCAAATTTTTACGTCAAGTTGCCTAACTCTGATTTTTCTAAATTTTATGCCACTTAAGGGCTTGTTTTTTCCATGATGATCTTGCACATACCCTTGTGTATTAAGTTTTATAGGAACTTGAATGCCTTGTTCATGTTTTCCACATCGTTTACCATTGCATCACAATTGTTGTGCAAGCTCATAACCTCATCCATAAAGACTTTCCATTTCCTTTAGGTTTGGTGGTTGTTGATAATCTATCTCATCAAAATTTGTTGTTTATGGTATATTTTCATCCAAAGTAGATGCTTGGGAAGATTCTTCTGAGTTCTCAGTTGACATAACTATGGGTTGTTCTTTTTTTTTCATCCTTTTTTCATGTGATTCTGTACTCACCCATAAATGAAGGTGTGAATTCTAATGTAACCCAATCATCACCTAGAAATTTAGACACGGGTTCTTCTTCTTGTTTGTTGGTCTCAAGGGGTTCTAGACGAGATGATGGAATCAAAGTGTTTAGAGGACTTGTTCTTTTTTCAAGTTGTAGCAACTTTAAGGCTTGGGGTCTATTTCAACTTGATAAACTTTGTTGTTATAGACATATTTCATTTTTCAATGAGGGGTCGAAGGCATCGCATGCATCTCATGAATCCAGCGTCTTCCCAAAATAATATTGTACGAAAAATCGTAGGACATGACATGAATAGGAGTTTTCAAAGTAGCCATTCTGACTATAATAAGTAAATTAATTACACTGAGCAGTTGCTTTGTGATATTATCGAATCCTCTAATAGATAAGGAATCAAGTTTGATTTGTGATTTATCCACATGTAATCTATATAGGAGATTTACACTACATACATTAAGGGTAGATCCATTGTCAACAAGGATCTACTTGATGCCTATTATATTGTATTGAGCAATTATCATAAAGGCCCCATTTTGATTCCTTAATTCTAACAAAGGGAGCTCATATTGATGAAAGGTAATTTCTACGTTAACTGCATTCATTCCTTGTATAAGAGTTTCCACATCATTTGTATTTGTCCAAGGAGGAACCACTATTTGTTGCAATGTTGTTTGGAGCATTGAATGATAATTTGGTTAATTCTGAAGAAGGTCCCAAAGGGATATCTTTGTAGGAGTATTCTTAATTTGTTCAACGAGATCATAATCGCTAAGGTGTGAATTTAGGAAAGGAGTACTAGGCAAGATGGGATTGGGTAAAGGTAAGGATGTTGGGTTGGGTTGTTGTGGTTGTGGATTATTTCTAGTGTAATGTGTATGAGCAACAACATCATACTTAGGTGGATAAAGGGTAAACTTGGGTTTAGGTGGAGGTTGAGGTTTATGTGAAGGTGGGTAAAGGAAAAGTTGAGGTTGAAATACATTGATATCTTTGGTTTTAGGTTGCTCAAAATAGACCTTAGTGGATGAATTTTGTGAGATGAAATCCTCAAGGGATTCATCTAACATTTCAAAGTCATCGATACTAAAAGTTTTGGGAAATAAGTTATCATTGGCTAGTTTGGGTTTGTCATAACAAGCCTTAGTGCATGAACTTAATGAGAGGAAGCCCTAAAGAGCTTCATCTAGATTATCCAGGTCATTACTACTAAAAGGTTTGGATGATATAGTTTTTCTAAAGTGAAGCATTTTATTATTGTTTCATTTGGTTATTAAAGTTTTTTGTTTGCATTTTTTGATGAATATGATCTAAATGACTTAGGAACTAATGCTAAAAATGAAAATTGTAAAAAAATAATCCTATCCATAATTTCCATTAAAGTGAATGATGCTAATGCTAATGATTTGAATGTAACAAAAAATAATTGAACAAAAATTGGAAAGCCTGAACTAAAACAAGCAGTAATTTAAGGAACTAGAAACCAAATTCTAAAAACATTGATGCAAAATGTGTACTAGGACTAAGTCACCCAAGGTGGAAAATTAGTCCTAGTAGGGGAATTTTTTAAGTTTTTCTAAATTTTCTGATGGATGCTGATGTTTTCTATACTATACCATGCAAATCTAAAGTTCAAATGAATAATTTCACTATTGTGCAATGAAATGAAATGCAATAATGCAAAGCTTAAATGAGCTTATTACTAATGCAAGTTTGAAAACCCTAGAATGCAAAAAATGAAAAATCTAATGCAATGTTGATGCAAGCTATTCCTAGGATGTAAATGCACTTGATATCAGAAGTAAAATGTTCTAAAGGCATGTTCACCAAAATGTGGACACCAATTTTGGTATCTAAGGTTCTCTTGCACTTCTAGGGTTTTTCACCTAAAAGGATAGAGATGGACCAAAATGCATAATGTCCCCACTCTAAACTAATGTAATAATGAATGCAATAAATTGATAAAATAAATGACTTATTAATGTAAAACCTAAGAAATGCAAGTTGTTTGAAAAAACATTGTGATATGAAAAATGATAGATTACATGTAATAAAAAACAAGATAAAAATGATACACAAAAACTGTGCACTTGGAAACTAATGAAGGACAGAGTAAGACTGTAAATGTCTCTAAAATTCTAGAAATTCTAATTTTCTAACCAACTGTGACACTTACACCAAGCTGGGCAACTTAGTTCCAAATCAGGGAAATTGCTCAAAAACCTGTTTGTGCCAAATGGGTATCCAGATCTATAGAAATTTATGATAGAAAAGTGTAGTGGAACTAAGTCACCACTGCTGGTGACTTAGTCCACTTTGAATTTTTTGAAAATATGAAAGTGGAAACATTTGAAAGCCCTCAGTCTGCACTTTGTTTTCTAACGGAAACCTAGATCTGAATCTACAAAAATACCTACAAAAAATAGAATGTAACTTGGTTTCTAATGGGGGCTTTTCTTGGTAAAACCCCTAGTTGGTATTTAAACCTTCAAAGAGATGATAAAATCTGCATAAAACCCTAGCCCTAAGTGTGTCTAAGACTAGGAAGTCTGAAAATAAGATGCAACCCTATTCTAACATGCAAGAACAAGATGCATAAATGAAGCTAGAAATATGCAAGACTCATTCCAAGAGACCCTAAATCACTTTAGAAATGAATCTTAATGCCATGAAAACCTTCCTTAGGATGAAAGTAGAGAGAAAATGGAAGATGGAATCACTTTGAAAACAAGTCCTTAGGCTTGGTTTGATGGCTAGTTGCATCTCCTCAACCTATATTTCTCCATGATTCTCCATAGGAATCCATGATCAACCCTTTGCAATGTGAGATCTTGGATAAAAAGCGAGCTTGAAGACCTACAAAAACCCTAACTTGCTACCCTAAAGTTTCAAATTTGTTGTAGATAGACTAATAAATCTTCTTGTGAAAGATATCCAATACTTAACTCTTGAATTTTTTTTGTTGAAAATGACTTAATGTTGTAAAAAATGACCTAAAAACATATATTTATAGGCATCAATACCTAATTATTCATTATTTTAACTTCACAAGCCAAAATCCATCAAAATTTTGAATTAAGTCAGTTGTTTTCCCACTCAAAAGTGTAAAATCCCCCAAAAGGGACTATGTCGCCACCCTAGGTGACTTAGTCCCACAAGGGGTTTTTGAGGTGAGTTTTCTAGAATTTGAGTGATTTGAATGTTTGTTAGGATTTGTATGATTTGTGAGTGGAATAGGCCTTAAAGTTTAAAATAATGAGTATTAGGGTCATATAAATGTTGTTTTCAAGGGGTTATTAATGCAAGGGTGTGTAAAATAGGAGCAAATTAAGCACAAAATTTCCTCTTTCTTCAAGAGTATACAATTTTTGGTGACACATCTATCATCAATATATCTTGCATAATGTGAGTCGGCATATCCCTACAAAAATAACTAAGAATTCCTCTTGTATTCCATGCCATAATCAATTGTACCTTGGACATATCAAAAAACATTCTTAGTTTCAACACAACAAAATTTCTATGAATCCTACATAAATCTAGAAAGGTAGCTAACATCAAAGCACAAATATTGTCTAGTATAATTCAAGTAAATAAGACTCCCAAGAAGCTCATGGTACATAGTTGCACCTATTTGAGGTGAATCCAAGAATCAAGATATTTGTAAGCCTTTCTTCATTGGAGTGGACATAGGTTTATAATTTGACATTCTAAACTTTTCTAGGATTTTCTTGGTATATTTCATCTAGGAGATAAAAAATATGATGTGTAGATTTCTTCATATCTCCAAACCAAGCCAATAGTGAAGAAGCCCCAAGTTTTTCATATTGAATGATTTTTTAATATCATTCTTTATATTATCAATGAGGTTGTCTAAACTTACTATGATAACAAGATCATCCGCATACAAAATAAGAATTCTAATCTTTGTGTCTATCTTCTAAATATACAAATTGGGATCTGAGGGGCTACAAGTCAAACCATGTTGTAAGAGGTGACCTTCTATTTTCTATGTACCATGCCCTAGGGGCTTGTTTAAGTCCATAAAGTGACTTAAAATGAGATGACATAACTTTTGAGGATGATGTTCATTGATAAAGCCTTTAGTTGGGTCATGTATACTTCTTCACCTAGATCACCATTTAGAAAATAACTCTTGATGTCCATTTGATGAAGCTTCCAACCTTTTTATGTTGCTAGTGCACAAAAAACTCTAATTGTTTTGAGCTTCACAATGGGTGCAAAATTTTCGTCATAATCAATTCCCTCCCATTGAGATTAGCCATTTGCAACAAGTCATCCTTTATATTTTTTGATGGATTCATCTTCCTTGTATTTTTAAAAAAACCCCATTTGCAACCTATGGGATTATTTCTCGTAGGGGTATGTGTAGGATCATGCTGTGCCAAAAAGTGGCAATATGATGGGTATGTGGCTAACAACTATTTTTCTACCCAAAATTGATGAAATGAAAAGGGTTTTTAAAGGAGTTTCTTAGCTTTATATCGATATAAATTATACTTTACTTTAAATTTAATAAGTAATTATTATTCATTTTCTATTCAAATTATGACTAAAATCCTAATTGATAGGCTGATTGAAAAATATCTATAGCTTTCAAATGGTATCACATTTTTTGAATCCAAAACATGTGTCACATTCTATGCTTTGCATACTATAGTATTAAAAAAATAAAAATTGAATTTCATGAATTTTTGACCAAGTTAAGGTGGTCAACATACGAGTTTTTCTATTTTTTAATTTTTTGTAATAAAAAATCATAATTAATTATTTACATGGAAAAAAATACAAAAAAATATGCATCACATCGGGGAATGATTCCTCTACTTATATCTAAAATATTATAAAAAAATATTATCATTTTATTGTGGTTAGGGTGGTCAGATAGACACCTACTTCTTATTTTTTTGTTGAAATTTAAGTAAACTGCATTGAAATTTCAAATTTTCACCAAATAGATTTATTTATTTTAAATCAAACCTAGTAGTTTAGAAAATAAATTCAATTTCCTACAAATTCTATTCTTACATATTTTTGAAATAATATAGATAACTTATTCAAATTTTTACATCAAGTTGCCTAACTCTGATTTTTCTGATTTTTTTGCCACTTAAGGGCCTATTTTTTCCATGATGATCCTGCACATACCTGTAGGTAGATCAAAAAGTTCCCATGTCCAATTTTTTATTAGAGAATCATACTTAGCATCCATAGCCTTCTTCCAATGCCGTTGGCTAAGGGCCTCTCAAATTATATCTGGTTCAGTACTATCAAAAAATGAACTCATTAGTGCAAGATTCACCTCATTTCTTTCTTGTCTTCTTGTTCTAACTCCTATTTAGAAATTTGGAAGAGAATCTAGATGAGGGTCTCTAATGGTGGTTTGGACCCATGTCAAACACTAATTTTGTTAGTCATGTAAAGAATGATGTTCCAAAGAACCAATATAAACAAAAAAATCTCCCTGTATCTCATCTTCTTCCTAAGAGGAAATTCATTCACATTATCTAATTATGAGAGGTGGGTGTATATTTCTTATGTTTCAAGAAGATAAATGATGACTCATGACATATCACATTATGACTCTAATAAATGTTTTGTGTCTCAAGATCCATGAGATGATACAATTTTAAAGTTGTACTATACCCTAAAAATATGCACTGGAGTGTCTTGGAATTAGTCTTCTTCCTCATATTGGTTAGGACATGCACATATGAAATACAACCAAACATTCTAAGATGAGAGATTGAAGGATTATAACTGATCGATACCTCTTTTAGTGTCTTGTCTTGAAATATTTTTGTGGGAACCCTATTGAGAAGGCACAAAATTGTATGAACTACTTTTTCCCAAAATAGATCCTCCAATTGAGTGGAGGAAAGAATGCACTGAGCCATCTCCATGATAGTATGATTGTGATGACCTATAATGCCATATACTAGGGTGTATAGGCACAATGAAAATTATGTTGTTTGATGCCATGACACTTTGAGAATGCCAAGAACTCATTTTATATGAATTCCACCACTCAATCAAAGTGGAGGAGAAGAAGAGACTTTCTTGTCTCTCATACAAATCATTGGTATAACTCCTAAAATTCAGCAAAGGCTTCACTCTTATTTATGTGAAAGTACACTCATCTCTTACAAAAGAAATCATCCATGAACGACTAGATTTATCTGTAACCTTCAAGGGAAGTAGGAAAGGATCTACATAGATCAATATCGACAACCTCAAGATGGTCCTTCACATGAAAGGTACTTGACTTGAATCCAGATCTCAATGTATTCTTGTAAGACATACAAGGCATAGGGGAAATAATGAAAAATATGGTAAATTTCACTTACCATCTCCTTAGAGCTAAGACAATAGACAGAGTTGGTTGAAAGGTGCCCATATCAATAATTCCAAAGAATAGTTGATTCAACCATAGAGACAGGTAAAGTAATTATAGAGGATGAAACTACAACTAGAGAAAATAAATGTTCCTTCATAAAATCTCTAGTAAGTATCCTACCATCTCTAGAGATCAAATAGGATTTGATGCCATCTAGAACTTGAAACTTCACCTTAAGTTTTTGATTTAAAATATAACTAATATACAAGAGATTTGATGTCAAACCTAGAACATAAACACTTTTGTGAGAGTACAACTTCTTATCCCAAGAGGAATTGTGATAGTTCCAATTCATTCTACAACATACTCCTTATTGTCTACAATCCAAACTCGATCTCTGGTGGGTTGATCAGTCAACATGTAAACATGCTCTTTATTTCCTATAATATGCTTACTAGTTCTAGAGTCAATCAGCCAAACATCCCTCAAAGGATGTGAGGTTTGTGAAATAAGAAGAATTTACTAATTTATGTTGCAATTGGTTATATCTAGTATGTCTTCATTAATTGTATCATCTTGTTGGACTAAAATATGCTATCTATTCTACCCATGGTGAGGATGTCACTTGGAGTGAAAATCACTTCCATTAGATGTGCCTTATTAACTATATTTTCCTTTTTAGGCTTATGTAGATATTGTGGTAGATTTTGTGACTACTTTTGTGGTTGTCCCTTTAAAAAAATTTGACCACATTATTGTGTTGAGATCAATTAATTTTCCTCAAAATCATCTTACACCAATTGGATGGCTTACTCATGTTGGATAAAATTCACTAGTTCTTCAAATGACACCTTCTTCTTGGTGATGTTAAACATCATGAAAAAAGTTTGGAACTAGAAAGGAAGAGCTCTCAAAGTGATTAGAGCAAGAAATTTTTCCTCCACCTTTTCTTTGAGGGAAAGAAGATTTTCTCAGAGTTCTAATACATGACATAAGAATTCCTCTACTTTCTCACTAGATTACATATGAAGTGTATGAATCTTACACTAGAGATGAAGGATCTTGGTCTAAATTTTTTTCCTTTTAGATGGTGGATAGATAATATTAGGTTGTCTTTGATATTGTTTCATATAAAAAATGTGGCTAAACCTCATCAGAGATGTTGCAGGTGATCAAAATCAATCATTTTGCATCGACCTTATTGAACTCTTTCTGCTCACTTGCATTAGTTGGAAATTGCACTACACCAATAAAAAATTCCCATATATCTTCAAATTAAAGAATTGTGTGCATCTTCATCTTACATGAAACTGAAACATAGAAAAAGGTGATATCTTAAGTTTAATGCAAATAACCTATGATCAATTATGGTCTTTTCTAGGGTTTGATTAAGATGGAGGTAAACAATATGTTTAGATTGACTTTCAGCCATGAAGGTGAGCCAATCATATCAAGATTTTCATTTTTTTGAGCCTTGGAATGGATTATAGTTGATTGAAATTGATTTTAAACCTAATTAGACTATATGTCCTAATATGAAAAATGTAAGATACCAATAATTAACAAACTAAAAAAGAGATTTGTAGATAGATCTAGGAAGGGTAGAGGGATGCATACCTATCCTGAAAGTTTGGTGTCAATCAATGCAGGAGACAGAGTCACCCAAGGTTTTCTGAGTCCTTGTAGGGGTGTCCTATGCTTTTATGGTCCTCTGATGGCAGATCTGAGAGCCCTGTTTCCACTTGCAAACTTTTCAAATCACTATTGGATGATTCTATAGGTTTTTTTTCATGAGTTGAAAAGATTTAGTTCTTTGAATGAAATAATGAATAAAAAATCCTTAAACTTCCTTCAATCCTCTCTAAGCTTGAATCTACACATTCAAAAAGAGAAGAAATGTTTTACCATTTAGGGGCTTGCCTTAGTCAAACCCTATGTTAGTGTTTCTACTTTCACAATGAAAATTTCAATGATAAAAATGGATAATTGATAGGAAGGAACAAAGAATCAACAAAATGTTGCAACTCACCACCCTTTAATGGCTTCCTTGAAGGAATAAATTCATGCACATCACTTCAAGGTCTTGGATCTTGCTTTTTTGATTGCTTGATATGTTTGAAGACCTACAATAAAGGTTAGCCTTCACAAACAACAATAACATAAGAATACATGAACTCACATAAGATTTAACATGATATTAGGGTCTTGAATTTCTATAATAAAGCTTTGAAATGTTACTCTTAACTTGCTTGATAGTGCTCTTGATCACCAAATTTGATAATAGTTTCTAGAAAAATTTCAAATGATTCAATAAATAGGTATTTATAATCATTTTTCTAATTTCCCAAAAAATAAATCCCAATAGCTGACATTTTCAACTTGAATTTCAAATATTTTTTATTGAATAAGTAGGGAAAGGACCTTGATCCCATACACAAACATCAAAATATTCTAGGGAAACAACATCCAGACAAACCAACAAAACTAAGGAGAAAGAAATATTAGAAATGACAACACATCTCATCACCAGAAGCAGTAAAAAAACATATCAACCAACACCAACAGAATCAAAACTTATATAGCTATCCAGTAGCTAGTAGAGTTTTAACCAAGCCATATTATCATTCACCCATAAAACTAAATAAAGAAAATAAAGCCTATCATAAGTTCCCAACAAGTCAAAAGTCCTTGGATAAAAAATATAGAGTAAATTAACATAGTATAGACTTATCAAGCCATTATCCAAAACTAATCTAACAAGGATACCAAAAATCCTATTAATAGATAACATAAAAAAGCATAACTAGGCACAAAATAGAGGACTAAGCTTCCTCAATTAGGATCCAAGCAATCTCCAAGTCTCCCACCATTTCCTCGAGGTTTTCCTTGGTCTTCATCTTCCCAGACTAATCAACTTCATCCCTGTTTCCTATTTTTCTTCAAATGCTTCTTTTTTATCTTTCCCTAACCAGATATAATATCCATCACTTCCCTTTTCATTAACTTGAATTTCAAATGTTAAAATGTTGACACCAATATATTTAAATTTGGATTCCAAAAAAATAGGGGGATTGGGACACCTAAGGGCATCGTTTTCCTAGCCCTATTTTATAGGACCTAGGGTGTTGAAGGAAAAACATTAAATAAATGCACTTGTTCAATGCTTGCAATTTCTCAGAAAATGGAAAAAGTAGGCTATGGAATGCATAATTTAGGAAATTAGGGACTCAATTAGACTCCATAATTTAAGGGGACCAAAACATAGCATGAAATTGTCAAGGGTGACAACTTATGACACTACAAAAACATAGTTAGGCCCCTTGAGTCTAGATGAACATCTAAGAGAAGCAACTTTGGTGCAAACATGATGACACCACAAGACAACAAATCAAGAAATTGTATTCCTCAAAAAAAAAAAACATTAAGTTGGCATACACATCCTTTTAAGGAAACAATGAGCTATACATATGAGCTATATATGCTCATGCAGTGAGATGGGGGGGCCTATGTGGATGTTTTATGTTGTACTCATTGTCTATATCATAGCCTTTCTCAAGCCTAACAAAATTATCCTTGTTTGGCATCACACATCAAAGAGAAAATGTTGGCAAATGGTCGGCGCTCCCCTCAAGATTTGTGACATCGGCTAACTGCCCACCATGGATTCGTTAACTCTGACGGTTGTATTAGACATTATTAGATTAACCTTTTGGTGCAATGATAACCATATGGCTGACAAAAAATACTCGAGTAGGCCTAGCATAAGAAACTCATCCAATTGTAGGTTATTGATTAGTAGAGAAAAATAGAAGTTGATGCTTTCTTCAATGTTATTTTCACTTTCATAGTTGTTAACAACACTACTAAAATCATTTGGCACAAGTGACATACAATATTGTAAAGTTTCAACTTCTTACCTTTTTGAAGAACAATTCAGTCACACATTTCTTGTTCAAAAAGAAAGATTGTAGTGCGAGGTATTCATGACTTACCCCAACCAGATTCTGAACACCTTTGTATAAGATTTATCTACTATTGTACAACTCTAAATGGTTGAGGATGTCTTGTTTAGAGATAATGAATATTGAATCCAAGTGCTTTCAAAAAAATATCCATCCATAAATCATTGACCACTCTACTTATTCAAATCTCCATGCTTCAAATCCCCATGCCTATGTAATGATTATCTTGCTTGATTGAAAGGTATAGGGCAGATTTTTCCTAGAGCCAAGATCTAGCATGCTTTTGTTTATTTGCAAAAATTGACCAACATTGTTAGTAAGCAAACAATCCTTTTAATAAAACTATAGAAATCTTGTTCAAGGGTGATTTATTGAGTTGTTCAACATAGTTTAGAACTAAATATTGTTCCACGGTAGATGTCATATTCCTATCAGTCTAAACCGCTGAGTGGACTGAACTTAATTAGCATCTATTAAATCCTACTCAAAAGAGCTGCCACAACCGATCCAAAGCTTATTGTCATCACACCAGCACCTAGGGTTATTAGGTGAGCAGCTATTTCCACTTATTGGACAACAATCTAAGTAAGCATAAATAATTGATTCCCTTCCCCAAATCTAGCTAAGAGAAAGATATTAATTACCCTTCCTTATACTTATAAATGTGACATATATAGACACTTGTAAAGGCATATTTCTTACTTTATCCAATCTACACTAGCATGTTATTTTGATTCATGTTTTCAAATCAGATTTATAAACTCTACACTCCATCCTTGTCAACTCATTTGTTGTCCTACTAGTTTCATCAACTCCAATAGAACTCAAGAAGTTGAACACCACCCAATTTTTAAAAAAACAAAACCTCCAGCCACGAAGATTATAATATGAACTTAAATTTATCCTCTCTCCATTATGCTTAATTTCTATATTAGTTATAATGCATCCTTGTAAAGGTATATAAATGTAAAACTATAGTTTAATTGTTTAGTCCACATTTTCCTATCTCAACAGCCAAAAGACTCAAAAAGAATCTCATTGATCTATTGTACTAGTGTTTCCATAAACATTTTATAGAGTTATGTTCCTGCATGTGTAAGAATTTACTTCTATTTTATTTTAAATCTTGAAAATGGGTGAAAGAAATAGCATGTCAGGTAAGGGTATGAGCAATGAGAGAGCAGAAGAATTAGTGTCAAATCTTCAATGACTACACCAAATGCTAGGCTAAGGAAGGGAACATCAGCATAAGATTTTGCAAAAAAAAAGAAAACCCACTTTAGAGCAGCAGTCTATAGCACCCCATTTCCACATTTTATAATGTCTTATGTTTCACCTATGAATGTGCAACCTAGCAATGCTAAGTCTCAGATTTATTCCCTAATATTGTAGATTATTTGCTATTGTAAACCAAGAAACTCTATTGTCTAATAATTGCTCAAATAGAACTCTAAAAGAGGTGAGATGGTAAATACCATTTCCTAAAGTTTAAAGAAATTAAAGATTCTAAGACCAAGATGGTTTAACATTAAGGTTACTATATCACAAAAGATTAATTACAAAAGAAAATAAAGGAAGATGAAACCTAAGATGTGATGACTTGAAGAAGCAAAGAAGAATGACCTAGCTGCCCAACTCTAGTCTCCTCTTCAAACCCGTCCAAACCCTTGAACAACCACACTTTTATTCTTTCTTTTCTCTTCCCACCATTTTTCTCTCTCCAAATGAGACCTTTTCCAGTCGATTTAAGGAGAGAGGGATGAGTTTCTCCATGGCAAGCTGGTCAAAGTTCTTTCCTACCATTGGCGGCTACTACAGGGGTTGCCAGGCCTCTTAGTGCTTTTATTGTCCTCCTCTCCAAGCTTCTTCCTCCTTGGTCAAGATTTCTGCCTCTGGTGTTGTCTTAGCTGCCTTCTTCTCCCGTGAAAGTGTCTCCTTCATTTTCCTGCGTCCTCTTTTCCTTTCCATATTTGCTTGATAATAGGCTTTATTTATTTCTTCAGATTATTTAATTCATTGAGAATCTTGGTTTATATGCCTCCTTGTAAATGTCAATTTAGTGAATGACATTTCATTTTATGGTTTATTTTTTATTTTTGTATATCTTCTTCTCTTTTTTTTTTTCCTTCAATGCCCATCTTTTTCTCTTTTAAGTAATATTCATGGTGAGTGTTTATTTATTCCTTGTCTTTAAATTGCTATTTTAATAATGTAGCAATCAATTATATAATTAACATTTTTATTATTTTCTTATATAACTTAGTTTATTTATTCACTTTTAAATATTTATTATTTTAATTTACCCCCTTCACTCATAGACCTTAATTAAGTCTACCAAATAGAGCATTGTCAAATAATCGAAAAATTTAAGTTGTCCTATTTGCTCTACCTAGCCGACTCAAGTAACTCGAGCAATATATATACAAATGCTAGGTTGAATGAACCTCAGGCTACTAGAATCTATAGACACTTGAGGTCAACACTAGAATAACATAGCAATTCTCTATGTCTCAGCCAATGAACCACATAATCCACCTCACTTTGCACCCCTGGTACTTGCATCCAATGACTAGTCTCACACAAATACAACAACCAAATCATTAGTCCATTTTAATCCAACATTTAATGCACTAAATTAAAATAGCATATTAAGATTGATAAGCACACATAATAATAATAACATCAAGGCTCATAATTTTAATGCACACTCATGCACACACACATACTTATATATGTTCACCTATTAAAGTTTGAAGTTCAACCCCTAGTCCAAATTACATCGGGGATAGGGGTCATGCAAAATGATTAACAAAGTATCGAGGGGTTATGACATACTTCTACCCTTACGATTAAGCCGACTCAGCTTAAATAAACAAGAATGGATATTCTAGTTTCATTACATTTTCATCTTCCCAAGTAGTTCCCTGTTCCGCATATTGGTCCCATAGGACCTTAACTTGTTGGATAGTTCTATTGCACAATTGTAGATTGCGTCTGTCTATGATTGTGAGTGGTTCAAGGTGGATATATCCAGCATCTTCTAGTTGTAGTGCCTACCAATCAATTAAATGTGAGGGTTCAGCAACATATTTCTTAAGCATGGATACATGGAATACATTGTGTATGCAAGAGAGAGATGGTAGAAGAGCTAGTCGGTAAGCTACATGACTGATTTTCTCAAGTATCTCGAAAGGCCCTATGAATCGCGGAGCTAGTTTAGCAGCTTGACACATAGGAACACCTTGTCTCCTACTAAAAATTCCCTTTGTGTTCGCTTGGTATCAGCATAACTCTTTTGACGATCTAAAGCCTCTTTCAGTCTTTCTCTTATAACTTTCACCTGAGTGTCATATTCCTAAAGAAGTTTCAGCCCTATAGTTACTCGATTTTCTAGACTGTCCCAACCTATAGGCATTCTACACTTTCTACCACACAATGCTTCAAATGGTGCCATTTGGATGGAAGAATGGTATGAATTGTTATATGTAAATTCTACTAGCTGTAGATACTCTTCCCACTTAGTGGGTTGATCCATGGCATACATTTTGAGCATGTCCTCCATAACTTGGTTAACTCTTTCAGTTTGGTCTTCCATTTCAGGGTGGTAAGCCATACTAAAATTGAGTTTGGTTCCTAATGTGGTCATAAGAGAAGTCCAAAACCTAGAAGTAAACAACTTATCCCTATATGAAATGATTACCTCAGGCATCCCATGTAGCCTAATGATCTCCTTTATGAATCTTTTAGCCAAAAGTGGGGCATCATCCTTTACATTGCCTCATATGAAGTGTGCTACCTTGGTTATTTTATCAACCACTACCAAAATACTATCATGTTGATGTTGAGTTTTAGGCAATCCCATCAAAAAATCCATGGAGATTACCAACCACTTATGTTGTGGTATATCATGAGGATATAGTGTTCCCACGGGATGACAGTACTCCGCCTTAACTTGTTGACATTCAAGACATTTGGTGACATAGCAAGCTATTTCCATTTTCATTCCTAGCCAAAAGTAACAACTTTTTAGTCTACATACATCTTAGTCACCCTAGGATGTGCTTGATAAAGCACCTTATGGCCTTCTACAAGAATTTTCATTCTCAAACCACCCCCTTATGGCACATAAATTTGGTTCAATTAACAGAGAATTCCATTGTTTCCCATGTGGTACTCAACTGGATTAATCCCTTGTATTTCTACCTTCATTTGTTGACAAAAGGGATCTAGTTTCTGCATTTCCTTGATCTTTTCTAGCAGTTCAATCTTCAACTGTGAGATTGCAGCTAGTTTATCCCTTCGACTTAAGGCATCTACAACCCAGTTTTCTTTTCCTTTAACATATGAGATATCTATCTCATATTTGCTCAAGAATTCTAACCATCTTCTTTGACGTGCATTCAAATCTGGTTGGGTGAGCAGATATTGAAGTCCCTTATGATTAGTGTTCAACTTGAAGGGTCTTCCTACCATGTAATTTTTCCATACCTTCAAGGCATGCATGATTGCTGCTAGCTCTAGGTCATGGGTGGGATAATTAAGTTCATGATCCTTCAATTTCTTGGACTCGAAGGCAATCACTTGCTCATTTTGCATTAGCACTCCACCTATCCCATCAAATGAAGCATCCATCTGGATCAGGCACTTGCAAAATTGGTGCAGTAGTAAGAGCTTCCTTCAACTTCTGGAATGCAATGTCACATTTTTCTGTCCATTCAAACTTCTTCCCTTTTCGTTGAAGGGAGGTTATGGGGTTAGCTATCTTGGAGAAGTTCTCTACAAAACATCGATAGTACCCTGCCAAACCCATGAAGCTCCTTACTTCGGTCACATTTTTAGGAATAGGCCATTGTACAATTTCTTGCACCTTGGCTGGATCTACTATAATTCCTTGGGCCGATATAATATGTCCCAAATAGTGCACTTTAGGCTGAAAGAAAGAACATTTGGACAATTTCCCATATAATTTATGATCTATCAACCTTTGCAAGACTATTCTTAAATGTTCCTCATGCTCTTGAAATTTTTTAGAGTAGATTAAAATGTCATCCATAAGGGTATGTGCAGGATCATCATGGAAAAAACAGGCCCTTAAGTGGCAAAAAAATTAGTAAAATCAAAGTTAGGCAACTTGACATAAAAATTTGAATAAGTTATCTATATTATTTCAAAAATATGTAAGAATAGAATATGTAGAAAATTGAATGTAGTTTCTAAACTACCAAGTTTATTTAAAAAAAAAATCTATTTGGTGAAAATTTGAAATTTCAATGTAGTAGTACTTAAATTTCAGGGAAAAAATAAGAAGTACATGTTTGTCTAACCACCCTAACCACAATAAAATGATAATATTTATTTATAATATTTTATATATAAGTAGAGGACTCATGTGGATGTGATGCATATTTTTTTGTAATTTTTTTCCAAGTAAATAATTAATTATGAATTTTTTATTACAACTTTGAAAAAATATAAAAATATGTACGTCTGATCACCTTAACTTGGTCAAAACTTCATGAAATTCAAATTTTCTTTTTTTAATCCTATAGTATGTGAAGCATAGAATGTGACACATGTTTCAAATTCAAAAAATGTGATACAGTTTGAAAGCTATAGATGTTTTTCAATCAACCTAGCAATTAGGACTTTACTCATAATTCAAATAGAAAATGAATAATAATTATTTATTAAATTCAAAGTAAATCATAATTTATATTGGTGGAAAGCTGAGAATCTCCTTTAAAAACCCTTTTCGTTTAATCATTTTTTTGTAAAAAAAAAGTCGCCAACCACAAACCCTACAAATTCTCATCATATTGCCACTTTTTGGCCCATCATGGTCCTGCACATACCCATAAACACTAGCACAAATTTGTCCAAGTAATCATGGAAAACATGGTTCATGAGGCTCATGAAAGTTGAGGGGGCATTGGTTAAGCCAAAAGGCACAACCAAAAATTCGTAATGGTCATATCTAGTTTTGAAGGCTGTCTTTGGAATATCTCCTTCCCTGATTCTTAACTGGTGATAACCTGACCTTAAATCTATCTTAGAGAATATTGCAGCTCCCTTCATTTGGTCAAACAAGTCATCAATTATGGGTAGGGGATATCTATTTTGAATGGTTACCTTGTTCAACATCCGGTAATCGATGCACAACCTCAGTGTTCCATTCTTCTTCTTAATGAACAACACTGGAGCTCCCCAAGGAGACACACTAGGTCGTATCAAGCCTTTCTCCATTAGATCTTGCAACTACATTTTAAGCTCTTGTAATTCAGCAGTGTTCATTTTGTAGGGGGTTTTTGAGATAGGCTCGACCCCTGGAACTAGATTTATTGTGAAGTCCATCCGTCACTTAGGAGGTAATCCTGGCAATTTTTCAAGGAAGACATCATGGTACTCTTGGAGAATTGGGTGGTCTTCAATGCTAGATGTGGGATCATCATTACCCTCTTCTACCTTTACTAGATATATTTTACTCCCTTTTCTCACTGCTCTTTTTACTTGCATGGCAGAGATCATTCTTACCACCATAGGTCTCCCAATCCCCTAAAGAACCACTGACCTCCCTTGGTCATCTAGACATTCGATCTTCTTGTTGTAGCAATCCAACTTGGCTTGGTGCTTTTGGAACCAATCCATCCCAAGGATTAAATCATAAGACCCTAATGGAGTGACCCATAGATCCACCTTGGTCCTTATAATCCCTAGGTCAATCTTAGCTCCTCGTAGGAAATATTTGATCTTTTGTGTCTTACCCGACCCAAACTCAACCTCCATCTCCTCTCTACTAAGACTCTTATGATTAATTTCACATTTTCTAATAGCATGGGAGGAAATAAAACTATCTGTGGCTCCTAAATCTGCCAAAATAGAAATGGGTTGACTGAAAAGTGTACCTTGAAGTTCTATCAATGGAGCTTTCTGATCTGCTTGACGATTATCCATGACTGCATAAATTCGAGTAGTGGGTTTGGTGGTTTTGTTTGGATTCTTGGGACACTCGTTCATATAATGATCATCTCTGCATGTCCAACATCCACTCATTGGTCCTTTTCGGTCTTCCTTGCCTCTCTTGGAATCACCTTGTGCCTCATGCCTAAATGTTTTTTTCCTTTTGTCTCCTTTATCCTTTTGACCTTCAGACCCATGATTCTCCCTATAATTTCGGCCCCTCTTATTCTGTTGAGAAGCCTTTCCTTTAGATTTAGCTTCTTGATTACCCCTATACTTATTATCAGAGTGGTTGGAGGTATATGGCTTTTGTTTACGTTCCTACTTGCTCTTATGCTTTTCTTCAGCAACCAAAGCTACCTCCACTGCCTGGTTTAAGCTTTTAGGTCGAGTGAGCTTGGTTGCATACAAAATATTCTTATTCAATCCCAAGATAAACTTATTCACCCAATCCTCTTCTTCCTTCATATAAGGCACATGATAGAGTAAGCTCATGAATTTGGACTTATACTCAGCTACTATCATTCCCCCTTGGCGTAGTGAATGGAATTCAGTCATCTTTTGGTCTCTATGATGAGTAGAAAGATACTCCTTGTGAAACCGCTTGGTGAACTTGTCCCAAGTTAGTTGACTGATATCATAATTTTTTTTTTCTGCCAAATGTTCCCACCAAAGCGAGGCTTCTCCTTCTAGGTGATAAATGGAAATCCTAGCCTTAGTATTGGAACTTAATTCTATCAACCCAAAATAGTTGTTCATTCCAATGAGCCATGCTTGAGCGACATCCCCACCTCCAGTCCCATCAAACTTAGGGGCTTGCACTTTCTTCAATTCTTGAATCAGTGGGTCCTTTCCCACTCCTCATTGTGACTTTGATTGATAGTGACTGTAGGTGGGAATTCTGGAGCTGCTCTCATGTTCTTGACTTGCATTCCCATTGTGATCCCTATCTAGCTTTTCAATTCCAATGCCAGTGTTATGATTAGTTCCTAGGCCAGTGTTGTAGTTAGTTCCTTGCTCCTTTTTCCTCGTTAGTTCCTCGATTTGCTACTCCTGTGATGCTATTTTTGCATGAAGTGCATTTAATTCAGCTTGTAACTCTTCAGGTATGGTAGGAGGTGCAGACGATGCACCCCTATTTGCACGCAACATTTCAGCAAGGCTAGGACTTGTTCCCCTCCTCAAAGTTCTCTTCATTGAATTTGTTTGGTTCTGCGAAAGAAAGGAGAGTGTTATTTAACTGTCTTTGTTATTTTGTATAAATCTTTCCTTAGAATCAAGGAGAAATTCATACTCAACCTAAGATTCACATCCTTAAATATTCCATTCTCATTCATCATAACACCTTGATAAATAAGCATATATAAGTCTATATATATATATCATTAATAGTTGGAAACTTTTACAAAAAGTGAGACAATGTTTATTTAGTACTAGTTCATCATCTTTTACATAGTTTCAGTTACAAAATAGGTGCCTCCTCTTCGGGCTCTTCCTCATCGGAGGTCCCCACAGTTACAGACATATTGGCATGAACATAGTTGTATTCTGTAATTGCTTCCTTAGAGGGGATTGGAGCATTGCATCCACAACTAAAAGGGAAGTCCCTAATAGTGGAGGGTTTGGTTTTTGGCTTTGGTTGAGGGCATCCCTTTGGCAGTTCACGACTTTCATCTAGTTTGGCCATTTGCTTTCCCTTTTGGATTTTTAGTCGCTTAATAGTCTCTACCAATGGCTTGTGTCAGACATGATTTCGGTTTCGATTTTAGTTTTTGGTTGTGTGATAATAGTGGTCTTGGATCCTTCTGGGTTATTTCGTTGGGGATGTTTCCTTGAGGCCTTCTTCTTCCCCTTTCCTTGCTTCCCTCAACCCATGACTGCCATTAACAAATAGTCATATCAGTACAATGAAAGAGAGAGACCACCTAGGTCCTAGTGTTAAATTCTAAGCTCTAATACCAATGTAAAAATTTCCCAACAAAGAGGAAATTTTTTTGCATATATATATATATATTTCATCATCATGCAAAAAGGAATACAAAGAAGTTAGATCATATAAATGTTAATGGAGATCAACTTAACTAGTATATCAGCATGCCAATTACATATTATCCATTAGCACAACTTGTTGCCTTAGATAAATGATGCTACTAACTAGATTATGCATACCTTCATGATGGTGAATGGTTTTATCTTCAAGACCCTGCTTGATTCGATTGTAGTGGGGTGCAAACTGATCCCAACCAATGTGGATTCAAACCCTATTCACCCCTCCAAGCGGATTATGTGGCCTGTGAGAAGAGAGAGAGAGAGATAGAGAGAGAGAGAGAGATTGTCATTCCAACCAATAAGCTATGAGCCAAAAATTCCTTTCTAGTGACTCTCTTCCCAAGGCGCACCTACCTATGGTAAGCTTATAATCCCATTTCAACAACTATAAGGATTCATAGGAAGTCAATCTTATCTACTTGAGCTGGTTGGGAATCCACCTTCCAACTGTCCATCTAATTGATTGAGCAACCAATGGTAACCATCACTGGTATGAAAAGCTCCTAGACTAATGACCATCTCGATCTCAGCATTGCTTCTAGCCTCTTGTCCATCTTGAGCTTAGTGCTGCCCCTAGACTATTGTCCATCTCGAGCTTAGTGTCGCCCCTAGACCCCATCTATCTTGAGCTTAGCACCGCCCCTAGACTATTGCCCATCTCAAGCATATGTTGATCCTAGTCTTTTGTCCATCTCAAGCCTAGTACTACTCCTAGACTACCGTCCATCTCAAGAAAGTAATAGTCCTTAGCTTAGGCTTAGCATTGGACTTGGAGTAGGTTCCCAACTCAAGCTTGGTAGATTCCTGTCTTAGTTGCAGCCATGTATGGCATTACTAGTTATTTTTCTAAGAGCAATACATACTCTTAGACTCCTTGCAGTAGAGGGTAAGGTGACTCCTCATCCCATGGTAGCTAATTCTTACTAACCTTAAGGAGAAAAAATAAGATGTAAACTTGTAAGGGATGCATTCTCATAAGCCATTGGAGTATACATTTAATTGAAAAGACTGCCTTGTCAATCAACAAAACATTGGTATAGGGCAGATTTTTCCTAGAGCCAAGATCTAGCATGTTTTTGTTTATTTGCACAAATTGACCAACATTGTTAGTAAGCAAACAATCCTTTTAATAAAACTATAGACAACTTGTTCAAGGGTGATTTATTGAGTTGTTCAACGTAGTTTAGAATTGAATATTGTTCCATGGTAGATGTCATATTCCTATGAGTCTAAACCACCCAGTGGACTAAACTTAATTAGAATCTATTAAATCCTACTCAAAAGAGATGCCACAACCGGTCCAAAGCTTATTGTCATCACAACAGCACCTAGGGTTATTAGGTGAGCAGCTATTTCCACTTATTGGATAGCAATCTATGTAAGCATAAATAATTGATTCCCTTCCCCAAATCTACCTAAGACCAAGATATTAATTACCCTTCCTTATACTTATAAATGTGACATATATAGACACTTGTAAAGGCATATTTCTTCCTTATCCAATCTACACTAGCATGTTATTTTGCTTCATGCTTTCAAATCAGATTTATAAACTCTACACTCCATCCTTGTCAACTCATTTGTTTTCCTACTAGTTTCATCAACTCCAATAGAACTCAAGAAGCTAAACACCACCCAATTTAAAAAAAAAAACAAAACCTCCAGCCACAAAGATTATAATATGAACTTAAATTCATCCTTTCTCTATTATGCTTAATTTCTATATTAGTTTTGTAAATGTATATAAATGTAAAACTATGGCTTAATTGTTTAGTCTGCATTTTCCTATCTCAACAGCCAAAAGACTCAAAAAGAATCTCATTGATCTATTGTACTAGTGCTGCCATAAACATTTTATAGAGTTATGTTCCTGCAGGTGTAAGAATTTACTTCTATTTTATTTTAAATCTTGAAAATGGGTGAAATAAATAGCATGCCAAGTAAGGGTATGAGCAATGAGAGAGTAGAAGAATTAGTGTCAAATCATCAGTGACTACACAAGATGCCAGGCTATGGAAGGGAACATCAGCATAAGATTTTGCAAAAAAAGAAAAAAACCCACTTTAGAGCAGCAGTCTATAGTACCCCATTTCCACATTTTATAATGTCTTATGTTTTATCTGTGAATGTGCAACCTAGCAATGCTAAGTCTTAGATTTAGTCCCTACTCTTGGAGATTATTTTCTATTGTAAACCAAGAAATTCTATTGTCTTATAACTGCTCAAATAGAACTCTAAAATAGGTGAGATGGTAAAGACCATTTCCTAAAGTTTAAAGAAATTAAAGATTCTAAGGCCAAGATGGTTTAACATTAAGGTTACTATATCATAGAAGATTAATTACAAAAGAAAATAAAGGAAGATAAAACCTAAGATGTGATGACTTGAAGAAGCAAAGAAGAATGCCCTAGCTGGCCAGCTCTAGTCTCCTCTTCAAACCCATCCAAATCCTTGAACAACCACACTTTTATTCTTTTTTTTCTCTTCCCACCATTTTTCCCTCTCCAAATGAGACCTCTGCCAGTCGATTTAAGGAGAGAGGGACAAGTTTCTCCATGGAAAGCTGGTCAAAGTTCTTTCCTGCCATTGGCAACTACTGCAGGGGTTGCCAGGCCTCTTAGTGCTTTTCTTGTCCTCCTCCTCTCCAAGCTTTTGCCTCCTTGGTCGAGATTTCTTCCTCTGGTGCTGTCCTAGCTGCCGCCTTCTCCCGTGAAAGCGTCTCCTTCATTTTCTTGCCTCCTCTTTTCCTTTCCATATTTGCTTGATAATAGGCTTTATTTCTTTCTTCATATTATTTAATTCATTGAGAATCTTGGTTTATATGCCTCCTTATAAATGTCAATTTAGTGAATGACATTTCATTTTATGGTTTATTTATTTATTTATTTATATCTTCTCTTTTTCTTTTTTTCTTCAACGCCCATCTTTTTTTCTTTTAAGTAATATTCATGGTGAGTGTTTATTTATTCCTTGTCTTTAAATTGTTATTTTAATTATGTAACTATCAATTATATAATTAATTTTTTTATTATTTGCTTATATAACTTATTTTATCTATTCACTTTTAAATATTTATTATTTTAATTTACCCCCTTCACTCATAGACCTTAATTAAGTCTATCAAATAGAGCATTGTCAAATAATCGAAACATTGAAGTGGTCCTATTCGCTCTACCTAGCCGACTCAAGTAACTCTAGCAATATATATATATATATAAATCCTAGGTTGAATGAACCTCAGGCTACTGGAATCTATAGACAAGGTCAATACTAGAATAACATACCAATTCTCTATCTCTCAACCAATGAACCACATAATCCACCTCACTTTGCACCCCTGGTACGTGCATCCAACAACTAGTCTCACACAAATACAACAACCAAATCATTAGTCCATTTTAATCCAACATTTATTGCACTAAATTAAAATAGCCTATTAAGATTGATAAGCACACATAATAATAATAACATCAAAGTTCATAATTTTAACGCACATTCATGCACACACACATATTTATATATGTTCACCTATTAAAGTCTGAAGTTCCACCCCTAGTCCAAATTACATCGGGACTAGGGGTCATGCAAAATGATTAACAAAGTATCGAGGGATTATGACATACAAATTATCATTGATGCCTACTTCAATTGTTTGCATACCTTTTCCAGACTTCTTACATATTTATTAATCCACATATGCATTATGTATTATTAGAACATAGAGTATCACCATTTTAAAAATATTTGTCGTCTTAAATCTAAGAATTACAATACTTATTCCTCACTCTTCAATCGAGGGTACACCCGAAGGGGGAATCCCTTTGCGATGCAAGGAACAGGAAACTACGTAGCATGAGCAACTCCCAATGGCTCCCATCTGTCCATGCATTCAAACACTTAGATTCAAATAATTACTTGGTAGATTGCAAATTTCTGCCAACGTCACATTAGCATGAGACATATCTAACCTGAATTTGGTGAGGAAATAATGAAGAGAGAGAGCAACTTCAAATTTTCCCATATGAAGTCCCGGGCAAAGCCTGGAACCTCCTCCAAATGGCATGTAAAATGGTTTGTCAAAAAGCTCCTGTAAATCAATTGCGGAAAACAGTTTACAAGAAAGTACTCATATCAATTGACTACCATTAAATTACAGTCATTCTTATTAAAAAAACATGCCTCATTTTCCCAGCGCCAAGGGTTGAACTTTTCAGCATCGTAATAGTTCTTGCCATCCAAATGGCTGGAACTGTGTAAATTAACCACTGACCAGCCCTTGGGAATAACGAATTCTGCGATAAAATATTAATTAGTTTTAATAAAAACATTTGTCTAGATCGGAGAACTTTTTTCAACTACATCTAGAATTGGATCATTGCACTCACCCTCAGCTCCTTCAACGCACTTGGATTTTCTGTGAGAAACTTTATAGCGAATGCCATAGCTGAGGATGAAGTCTCGAAACCAGCCATTAGCAGGAAAAGTAGTGTATCTGGAATAATTTCTTCTGAAAAAGTGTTCTCTCTCAAAAGTTTGGTCAAGAGATCATTTCGAATCACCTCCGGATGCTCTCTCCTCTCCTTTATACACTCGTAGATCTTTTTTATGAGAAATCCCCTGGCCTGCAATTCGAGTTTCATGGTTAAAAAATAGTCACAAAATTTATTTTTGTTCACCCATTAAAAGTGGCCAAGATTGAAATCCGAATCTTTCATAGGCTCAACAAATTCTCTATCTCACCAGTGAAAGAATTAAAGGGCCCATTATTTTTAATATGCCTTCTTTCAGCACAAAAAACAGGGGAATCAATTTTATTTTGTTTTGTTTAAGGTGTTATTCCTTTTCTATATTAATAGCCGCAAAAGTTGCCAATTTTTAATGTAACAATCACTAAAGATTGGGTGATAATGGCACCTGAATTCCTCTGTAGTAAGAGGTTCCGGGAATATTTAGAGGCAAGGCTAAGATAGATACTACGAAATTGTGAAAAGCCTTATAAACATCTTTCATCTCCTTAGAAGGGGGCAAATCCAGTAATATTTTCCCCATCAACTTAAGACCAATCTGTAAGTTCAACAAACAAACCATTATGGCAGTCAACACTTTATCAAAATGAAAGCTATCATAATAAATGAATAAACAACTGACAGAATGTGCATTTTTTCTGCTTGCCTCACTGCATTCATGTTGAAGAGGGATATCTCTCTGTTCTTCCCATTTACTCATTGCGGCAAGCATCATATTTTGTATATCCTCCATGTAATCAAAGCTGAGCCTATCGTACCTGAACAAATTGACGGCGGTTGCATGGATCTTTCTCTGAAGCTCCCCGTGGACTTCCAGCAAACAATATTTGCCCATAATATTTCTTGAGGATGGTGGTATTCTGAATTGAAACAACCGTCCCTCGTTTTGATAGACGTATTTAGTGAACTCTGGATCCACCGACACAACTACTTTTGCTTTTCCAAACAAATTGGATCTGAAAATTGGCCCATACCTGCATTTTCTTTTCAGTTTAATCCAATCTCCCAAATAATGGTATATCCTAGATAGAATGAACTCAAATAATTATCTATGAGGGTTTCATCGTACATATTCGAAGAAGTTTGTGGAGGAACATCTTAGGGGTTTCAAAGTACAAACGTTTGTTTTCACAGCCCCATAAACTAAATATAGAAGACACAAACCCAGAATAAATTGAGTCCAGATACAAATTTCAAATAAATTTGACTGAGAGTTTAAAAAGAATACACAATTTTGATGAGAGTGAATGGTTCAGTTATTATTCATTGTATTACTTTTCATCTGGATTATATACAGAGGGTTGAAGTATCCGGGTCACCCATCTCAATATTATTCTCACTCAAATACTTGTCATAAAATTTGTCTCAAAATCTAACAAACTGAAAAAGAACATACAGTGTTAAATCATCCCAAAATACAAACAAACATAGCTCCTGGTTAGCCCCTGGTTGCAACATGTAAACCGAAAGATATCCCACAAACAAAATTTATGAATTAAAAGTAAAAATTGCAATCTCTGAAAATAACTGTGTTCTACTCGAATTTCACTACCCAGCTTTGTAGCATAGATTCAAGACAGAATGGAGTATACCCAATAACCCATTTAGTTCGTTTGAAAACAAGAGATTGATAAATTGTTGTTATTACCTCAGCTCATGTTCGTCAAAGAACTTTCCACGCTGAGGTGAGGCAGCGGATCGACGAAAACTGATAGTCTCTCCAATAAACGGCAATCCGGTCGATCCAGGTGGGAGTTTGTGTTCGATTGGTCTATCATCCGCATGGCCACCTTTAGCCCATGTCATTCTTCGTCCTAACATTCAAAATTTATCTTATATTTGGAATATTCAAATCTTATCTTTTATTCCAAGCATTCAAAATTGGAAGTGGCTATCCAGCCATCAGGATGCACCATAGGCATCCGATGGCATTATGTCCAACCCATGAATTAATGCCCCTCATAGCCCGTCAGTGTTGACTGCCACCGCTGCCATTGTCAGATACGTTACGAAATTACTGTCTGCAGCCTTCCGCCGAAGATTCTACCCAGCCTGCGAAATCTTCAAATGTTAATTGCATGCTTTGTATTCAACGGATATGCATTTAGCAGTTATCTGCAATTGTTTGATAAATGAAAAGAATACACCGCAGCTACTGATTAAGCAGATCAGCCTGGTGGGGGAGATTGGCCTGGTTTTTTGGAGAAGTTCGTTTGTTTGATATGCAATAGCCGCTGCCCATAACAAGAAGTTGTGCACAAAATAGATGTGAAGAGGCGTTAGAAATGTGAAATTTTCAAGCATCGAGCTGCTGAGAGAAACGGCTAAAATCAAATATTGTGCTGGAAAGTTTGTTTCAAGCATTGACAGGTTTAATATCAAACATTTCTGTGCATTCTCATGAGAGAAAGAGGCACGATATGCTATTGTTAGAAATTTCCAAGCCAAAACATATAGCAGGTGTAAATCCAAATCTCACAATCTGCGCCAACCTTCTCTTTAGCCTTGCAGCAGAGGACACGAAGAAATTTTATCAAACACTGTAGTTGTACATCCTTGACAGGCGTCTAGAGGAGGTGTGTGAAATGATTGACAGATTTCTTCAATTTCTATCAACGCGGAATATGCATAAAATGGATTTGTAAAGGCATTAGAAATTTCAAACAATATAGCTACAGGTATAAATCCAAATCTGCACCTCCTCCTATTCTGCCCACGTCTCACATGGGTCTCAACTCACAGGTTGTGCCATATCAAAACTACCAGATATTTTTAATTTGGCAGGTTATATATAAAATGGATTTCTTCAAAGGGTTAGAAAAGCTGTTGAAATCTCCGCACCTCCCTCTAGCTCTTAAATTTTCAGGCATTGAACAAGGCATCATTAGAAAGTAGATCAATTTGTACAGGAGATACAAGTTTGAATTTTTCCTTTTGGGAGTTCTATGATTTTCTTCCAGACTAGGTTTTTCTAATTATCTTGGAAGCCTAAATTATCCTTTCAATGTGCTACAACTATATCAAATTCTATTTTATGATGAAAAAATTAAAAATTGTAAATTGCAAGTGTTTAAAGTTTTAAAGTCATATATATATATATATATATATATATTACATTTAAAGTTTGATTTTATATATTGTATTTATACAATTCATTTTCTTTTTAATTATTTATTTTAAATGTTATTCTATTGAAATTATTTGTCAAAACTATAACATTGTTATTATCATAATTGTTCTTAGTAAAAGCCCAGCCTTATATTACTCCCTCTTTGTAACATTGAAAATATTTTTATTACATCAATCAAATTTGACACCTAACTTTTTTTCAATTTTAATCTTAAAAATATGTAGAAAGCTATTATCTTCTAGAATTGTAAATACTCTTGGATGATATGCATAAGCTCAAATGAATATAATTTTAGATAAATGTGAATAACATTCAACTATTGCATTATCACCACTATTGTAATAGTATCAATACTATTTTTATTAGATATAGAAAGTTATTATCTTTTAAAATCATAAATACCCTTGGATAATATGTGCAAGTATTTGTAGCTCAAAAAAAATATAATATTAGATAACTGATGCCAATAATGTTCAACTATTGCATTACCACCACTATTATCATAATATTGATAATATTTTATTACATCAATCAATTTCACATCTCAAAGTTTATTCAATTAATCTTTAAAAAAATTAGAAATTTATTATCTTCTAAAATCATAAATACTCATGGATGATATGTGTAGTATTGTAGCTCAAATGAATATGATTTTAATAAGTGAAGTGAATAATGTTCAACTATTACATTACCACCACTATTGAATAACATTGATAATATTGGCTTACAAAGTTTGTACTAGGAAGAAGAAAAAGGAAAAATATATAGTTTAAAAAGTCATAAAAGAAAAAAATCAGCATCAACATTACACATATTAAGTGTGAGATTATTATATTTTATTTTGCAATTGGAAAACTTGTATAATTTGACAAAAAAATAAAGAGGAAATAAAATAGAAAAGAACAAGTAGATAACAAAATAGCAACATAGTGACTTGGGGATTGTTATTTGATTCATTTGAGATGTTAATACAAACAAGGTTAGAATATTCAAGATCTATTTTAATTGCTAAATTATATTTAATAAAAAAAAAATAGTAGGCAATGTCAATATCTAATTATATTTTTATCTTAGTATTTGTTGTCATTCGGGTCTTTAATTTTGAGTAGTTATATAAACATTTTGTTATTGTAAATTTCTTTCAAGTTCCATTTGAATTTAATTGAGTGTATAGTTGTCTTTAGGTACATTATTATTTTTTTATAAGATATATCCTTTTTAGAAATATTGTATTATATAGAAGAGGAGATTTTAGATAGTCTATTCAAAATGATATACAATTACTCTCTCATATATATATATGAATATTTTAAATTAAGTTATGTTCTAGTATTTAAAGGATAGTTTTGAATAAATAAGGAATAGTTAAAAAAAATGTTGACCATCAAATTGAGGCTTTACTTTCTAGTACCTAAAAAATTAGTATAAGTTTATTTGTTGAATGAAACTAATTGTACTACCCAAATAAATCTAGGTTAATTAAGTAGAAGTATATTTTATCAGATAGAAAGATTTGAAAATCATAAGAATTGTACCCAACACATGATGTGTTAGATGCTAACAATTAATTTAAGCATCATGTATAAATCAAAAATCCCAAAGGGAATTGCTTGATTAGAATTCTAAAAAGAATATAATGTCATAATAAAATTAAATAAATTTCAACATATAAAATAGTGGTCTAAAACAAAAGTGCATTGTATAAATGATGTCTTTATCTTCAATTCATACACTACTTCCTCCAAGCTCTATTTTTCAAATGGATTTAAGTACTCAATAGATATTCCATTAGTGTAAATTGTAATAAACTATAATGATTATCCAAAAATATGTTGACCATAATCCTCCATTATAATATCATCAACACCTGCAACACTCGCAAAGTACATGAGTTAGTTATAAAGTTAATTTACAAATTAAAGACTCAAAATTGATTGAAGTTCTTTTTTTTTATTTCCTTACCATCTCCAATTTGCATTTCATCCATTGTTTTTTCTCTCTGCTTAAGATAACTAGAAAGGGTAACATATGTTGAGTATTTTGTTGATCATCTAAATCTACAATAACAAGCACATTTAACACATCAACTTAAATATAATTAATTTTAAAATTAAAGATCAAAATTGATTGAAAATAATTTCTTAATTTCTTTACCATTAGTTTGCATCTCATCCATTTTATTGTTGAGTATCTTGTTGATCCTCTACAATTGTGATAGCATCTACATTTAATACATAAAATTGGATAAAGTTTTCAAGCATAAGATTACATTATGTAAATAATTTAAAAATATTAACATTCTTAATTACCTAGAATGGTGTGTTGAAATTCTTGAGTAGAGATAGCACTAAGCATTGATGGTTGAGTTTCACAAATTGTATATGTTGTTTATTTTATTAAATATAGAAAAATTGTTAGAAACATGAATTGAGTAATTTTTATATTAAATAAATGAAAAAAATAATTAAAAAAATTACCATCTATAAGTTGTATTTCATCTATTATTGTTTGGTTTAGATCTATAGAGAAAGGTAATTGACGTCGTTGAGTATTTTCTTGATCATCTAAACCTACAATGAAATACACTTAACATATGAAATAAGAAGAATTATTTCTATGTAAATTACTAAAATAACTTTAAATAAATGTACTCACTCTGTTGTTGCATTATAATAACCCTTTCTTTGTGTATTGCTATGCCCAAATGGTTGAAGATTTTCTTCTTCTTTTTCTTTCTACCTCTTATAGAGGGGAATTGAAATTCTTCATACTCCTCAGCTCTTTCATTCAAGTCTTGACAAATAGCATTTCCTCTTCGATGATTAGAATGATGTTTGTGCATTTTTGTTGGGCTAACCCATGGTGACATTCGTTTCATAGGCATGTTCTCTGAGCTAGGAATTGATGTGAATTTTGAAGAGAAGGAAAGAGATGCATGAATATCTTTCCTAAATCTTTCAACACATTGATTAAAAATGAGTATTTCATCAGCTCTGGTTGGTAAATTTTTAAGTACTAAATTTAAATAATCAATATAACTTTGCAAGTTATCATTGGAAGCACCAAACGATTTCCTACAATCTATAATGAAAATAACAATATTTAAGTTTAAAAAATTTAGAAATTTTTTACTATTTCATTTTAAAAAAAATGAAATTGATATTTACCTATTGTTTGGTCCTCTCCAATCCCAACCCCAACCTCCTCTTGATCTTTTGATTGAATACAAACATCTATATAAATAAAAATAAGAGTTAATTAATTCTAAGAACCAAAAAGTACTAATTTAAATGATCAATAAAACTTTGCAAGTTATTAGTGGAAGCATCAAGTGATTTCATACAATCTATAATGAAAATAATAATATTTAAATTTAATTTTTTTATAAAAATTTTAATATTTCATTTAAAAAATATGAAAATGATATTTAACTGTTGTTTGGTCTTCACCAATCCCAACCCCAACCCCCTCTTGATATTTTGATTGAATACAAACATCTATAATTATTGTTTTTACTTACACCATATTTGTTTGTCGAGAATGTAGAATCCATTGCAATAATTGAGTTTTATGAATGTTTCACCATCATTTCTCACATCCATTGTGTTTGGATTCCTATGATAAATGGAACATTTTCTATGTTTTGTCTTTTATAGTAGAAGAAGTTTTCTTTCTCCTCGACATGCCATAAGTTGACACTTTTTGCATCATCCTCATTTTTTTGTGATCGAATGGAGTGCACTCTTTTCCATGCATTCAATACATCTTTCCTCAATATACATGTGTCTCTCTTATTCATCAACTCAACCAAACCATGGTCTAAGTAATTTTGTTCACATATTTTTTCAATCCCCACACCAATTAGCAATAAGGACTCAATATATGATACATTCATTGGACAACCTTGGTGCAAAACTACTCCTTGGATCACCAGAAGGGTCATCCTTTCCATGCAAAAATTCACCATTAGCATCGCAATGACTCCACTCGTTATATGTAATAATTACAACATTTGGTCTACCATACATGACCCTAACTTGAAAGTGAGTTTGACAACCCCCTTTTTTTGTAAACCTTCACTTCCTTTCCATGTTTTCAGGTTTGTTTCTATTGTCTTCAGGTCCATAAACACACCAATAACTATTTATACATGAATAAACATATATATATTAATTTATATAACAAAAAATAATTTAAAAAATGGTAGACATAT
Organism: Sequoia sempervirens; assembly: GCA_007258455.2. Classification (NCBI taxonomy): domain Eukaryota; kingdom Viridiplantae; phylum Streptophyta; class Pinopsida; order Cupressales; family Cupressaceae; genus Sequoia; species Sequoia sempervirens. The sequence continues at coordinate 32,105,062 of VDFB02109042.1, forward strand.
TGATTAGATTAAATCTACACAAACCTTGAGTACATCTATGTAGTGTGGTTGGTGTAATTTGCAATGTTGTTCTTTCTATGTAATTTACATATAAATGTTGTCTCTATACTCTCCAATAAACCTTCTCCTTTAACAAAGTGAGGAAGTCTTTCAAGAGGGATTGCAGCACATAAGTCCATCTCACCATTGTCATCTCCAATAGGTGTCCATTCAAGGTCCTCATTTGAGAAATGATTTGCTTGATTGGGAATATCTTGCACATCTAATTCGTATAGTAATTCCCATTTATTCTTTCTACCCATTCTGGAAAAAAAAAGAAGATGACTATTACTCCTCAATCTTGTTAAAAAAAAAGAACTATCTTGATTATTAACATAATCATTACACCTTTTTAAAATTTAAGTAATAATAAATGAAATTAATTAATTGAATTTTAACCAACTTCACCTTATTATTCACACTTTCCTTTGAGCTTCAAAATATTATAAGAATGATTTAAATGACCTATTGCAAAATAGTATATAAAAAATTAGGATCAAGTTGCACAAAAAAATATACTAATATCAAAATAATAGAAATATAATACAATATGCTAATATCAAAATAATAGAAATATAATTTTATCCTCAATATATAGAATTTTGTATTTCTTGATTGAATTTCATATTTCTCCATTGATTTTTTTTCTTATTCAATTTTTAAGTAATAGAAATATATTTTATGTTGACTATGATAGAATGTCATATTTCTTGATTGATTTTTTTTCCATATTCACTTCTACCTAAAAATTATCCAAACATGTAGCTTAAAAATTAACAAAACCTTAGTACTAAACAATGAAAAAAACCACTTAAAGAATAATGTAATTGAAAATAACATGTCTACCATTGCAATTATAATGTTATTAATTATATTAATGTCAATATCTAAAATTAATTTACAATTATTGACTCAAAATATATTTCACATATGCTATTAAAATTAATGCATAATTTAATTATTATAAGTTCTAATTTATAATTTATTAGTTCCTACCATGCAATCAAAATTTTTTTTTTTTGATACATTATATTTTAATTTTTTAAAGTAAAAATGTAATTTTTTTTAACTTTTCAAATTTTCAAAATTATTTTTTCTCAATCTCATTGGTTAAACAAGAATCCTCACATAAACTTTTTATTGTAAATTTTCAATTTTAAGACACTTTTTCACCACAAAGTAATTTTCCACCACAAAAAGTTAAACTATTATTTGAAAATATTTTTCATTTGAAGATTAATTACTTTTTATTCATTCTAAACATTTATTTACTTGTTATCTTAAAATATAATTAAAAAATTATTATATTTTATATGAAAAAAATCTATTCACAAATTAAAATTATATACTACATCTAATATATAATTTAATACATTTTTAGTAAATTATATTAAAATTGTTTTTAATATATATTATATATTATATTAATAGATTAAATTATCATGTAAATATTATAATATAATTCTATATAATATGTAAAAACTCATAATTGATTGAATTTTATTTCTTATTTTATTTACCATATACACTTTGCAATGCATATTTGTTATTGTTGTTTTTTGATTAACATCAACATAAAAGGTAACATATGTTGAGTACTTTTTTGATCATGCATTAACATGCACATTTAACACATCAACTTATATAGAATTCATTTAAAAAATAAAGACTCAAAATTGATTGAAAATAATTTCTTGATTTCTTTACCATCTCGAGTTTCAGTTTTATTGCATCCATTTTCTATGTTGTTTGGTTCAGATCTACAAAAAATGGTAAATATATTGTTGAGTATTTTATTGATTGTTTGCAATAGTAATAACATGTACATTTATATTTGGTATGACCCTCGGTGATCTATGACTTTATATCATGCTTTCATGATGGACTCTGCTAGTAGCTTTAGATCGGTTGTGTTTTTTGTGATGTTTTTGATATGTTCTGCTTAGGGTGATGGTTTGGTCTTAGACCTGCTGTCAATGTGTTGTTTGTGTTAATTTGATGTGAATGGTCGTAGTTGCCTTGTTTTAATGGAACAACACCCTTGTTTTGTTGCTTTTAATATCAGAAACATGTACAAACACATCAACTTAGATAAATTTTTCAAATGTAAAAATACATTATGTAATTAATCAAAAAATTAATTATATATTTTAACAAATATATAATAATATAATTTTATAATTAAATTAGATTATATAATTCATATATTATAATATAATTAATATTTCTATATCAAATTATAAAAAAAATATTGATTATATTATTAATATCTTACACTTCTAATTATAAATATATTAAATATACTATTATATGAATCTAATTAATAATTAAATTAATTTATATAATTTAAATATTTTAGATATTCCAAATATTATTTAAATTATAATTACAATTAAATTAAATATTTATTATATAAATATTTATGAGGGGCATTAATTCATGGGTTGGACATAATGCCATCAGATGCCTATGGTGCATCCTGATGGCTGGATAGCCACTTCCAAAACGACTTGGGGCATCCGGTGCCCCATGCACCTGCAGACCTGACCGCTCGTGCGCAAAACCAGCAGTCAAGAGTTTTTTAACTGTGCCGGATGTATCATACATGGATAGCGCTGAATCGTTTTCAGTGCGGGCTTTGGAAACTATGCTATTGTACCCTGAATTTTACCCCGGGCAGATATCGTCAGCGCTGCATATTTTCACACAACGTTATCTTTTTTTAAACCATTTTTTTTAATGCCTTAATAAGAGTGTTTTGATTTTTTATCAGGAGTGTAGGTAAATGATTTTTATATTTATTTTATTCAATTTTTAATATGAAATTTAAACTGTAACATTTTAAAATAAATTTAATATATTTATTTTACATATGTATTTTTATTTATTTAAAATATGGAATAAAAATTAATTGTTATGTAAATTTTTTTAGTGTAAATTATAAATTGTAAAATATAATATAAAATATAAAATATAAAGTTAAATGTTGAATTTTAAATCTAATAACAAAACTAACCTATTCTTTAAATGTTAAAAAGTATATTTTATATATAGTTTAAAAAATAATATATTAATTAAATGTAAAATAGATACACCTTTCAATTTCATTTGTTGGAAAGTTGCAGGTGGCTTGTTTAGAACATTGCGATTCACATGCCTTGTCGTTGCACGTACATTTTGCATACCATGTTCCAAAGAATTTTTCCACACTCAAAGAGGATGCTATCAAAAGTTGTGGAATTCGGCTTTACAAGTGCCAATTGAATTTTTTTTTTTAAATTCCTCAAGCCCATTCAACAAATCCATTTTGTGCATATATTGCAATCATATAGTCGATGATAACAGATCTCTGAGGCATTCTGTCAAACAGATCACATGCCTTGTCTATGATGTGAGTATTGTTTACTTGTATAAGTGCTAGGTTTTCTAGTATAGTGAAAACCTATTTTTTTTGTTTTTTTCATTAAAATTTCACATGTAATAGTGCTTTAGAAGGGTGAAAATTTGTTAGTTTGAGATCATCAAGTCTAAATGTATTTTAGAAGAGTGAAATCCTCATTTTTAATATTTTAAACTAATATGGACTGTTATTATATAGGATGAGTAAAAATTTGAAAATCATATTTGAAGAATCTAATTTTAATTATGCTAGCTGCAATTCATATTTATAATTTGAAAATTTTAAATTTAATCATACTTTGAAAGACTGAAATTATAAGAGTTATATTTCTATCTTAAGAATTTAAGTTGTAATTATGCTTTAGAAGAGTGAGTCTGATATTTGTATTCTAGAGGTAAATCACTTGTTGTTGTGTTCTATTTCATTCTAAAACAATTATGTTGTTATCTGCTAAATGAAGTAATTGGTTTTGTGGTTTTACTTATGGTTGTTTTAAATTTTTCTTTTCTTTTTTTCTTTGTTCTTATGGTTGTTGAAAATGCAATAAAGATATTTTCACATAGAATGATTAATAGAGATCAAACCACCTTCAAATGTTAAACTTATTAGATTATTTTCACAAAATTTATATATTGTACATGGCATATTGCTTCACGATTTTGTGTCAATGTACTAGCTCTTGTACTTTAAAGACCAAACATCACAAGGAAAGGAATTAGAATGAGACAAAAATGACTAAAATTTAAAAGATTGTATTAAATAAATGACAAAAAGATGGTTTTCCAAATGGGTATATCCTCTCATATGGTTGGTTACTTGGTTAGGACTCAGTGGTGCAATTAGGTGCCAACATGCTTTTGATATTATTATATTCTTTTTTGATATTGCATGTCTATGTTACTTCAACAAAAATAATAATGATAGCATTACTTTGAATTTCCTATTGGCACATCCCTTGTACCTCCTAAAGTTACAAGTGCTAGTGATGCAAATGATTACTTGTATCCTACAAATATATTAACTTTCCCTTTGTAATATCATTACATCTCCAACAAAAGTGACTCCTATGAGTCCAACTCTCCCATTTATTTACCAATAAACTCCTAAATCAACTCTCAAATTGAATAATCAACACTTTAATTGACTCCTAAGAATATAAGCAACAAAAATTGAAAACATAAATATTAACTCCTAAGTTAACTCCTACAAACACTGCTAAGCAACAACAGTCAAGAAACGGTTGCATTATCCTCCCCATCTTTTAGAATTTCTAAACCTCTTAATTCAATGTCATATAAGGGATTTGTCTTACTGTACTTAAGAGTTTTGAATAGATGGTTGAACCATCCTTTTGACTTGAAGGACCAAGCCACAGTGTTCCCTTCTATCAAATTAGATATCTTTGCAAATCATCATATTTTTTCTTCTTTCATTGTCAACCTCTTGTTGGAATTAAAATCCTCTTCCTCTGCCAATTAAATCTCTTCCTCTTTTCCTAGCTACTTGAAAATTTAGTAGTCGTCCTCCACAAAAAATTGGCATTGCTCTTTGCATCAACTAGTTGTTAGATTGGCACTATCTGATAAAATATGACATTGCTTTTAATGAACTAGTCAACCAAATTTAATTGGAGACTGACAAAATTTTGTAATCCTTTTCTTGTTTTCTTACAAAAGATTGTATGTTGGCAGACACCCTCAGGAAGCAACAGTGGCCTGTCATTAGATTCTTGATCCCACTTGTTATGTCATTCTTTGACAGGTTTAGTAATAATTTATCTTTTAAATTGGAAAAGTCTAGTGGTCTACCATTATGTTAAGAGTTGAATATTGTTTCCATTTTACATAAAAGGTAATCATAAATTTATATATAAGAAATTTTAGGCATTCAAAGTAAACAGTTAGCATCTTATTTTTTATTTCAAGCCTTATCTCCTAACATATAAGCATTTTTTATGGAAGATTGTATGTCAACAGGTACACTCTAAAAGAAAAAGTAGAGTACTTGACATCCATTAAATCTCTATTGAGATAATGTCAACATTTCTTTCGAAAATAATTTGATTTTGCATGATATCATTTGATTGGACAATTTTATTTTTCTTTATTTGTTTCCTTTTACTTGGAATAAGAATTTCAAACATATTTATTTAAAAGGTAGACATCAATATAATTAATATAGTTATAAACTAGCAATTGCATGTAGTGATGTGCAACAATGAGTTGATAGGCAGAGGGGAGTCCAAATGGCGGGGATGCAATATGAGAGAGAGTAGGGGATGCTTATATATTTGCACATAATAAATGATAAGCTATATTACAAGTATTATTTGGAACATTGATTTTGTTGTGTTTCATCTTATTACCCCTATGTGTAGATATGTATGTATGTTATAGAAGATTCAAACAAGATTGAAACATACCAAGAGAGATGAAGTGATCACATTTAAGAATCCTTATGGAATCATTAATAACCCTTTTATGATACCATTACGCTAAAACTGTACGGCATAGATAAAGGTACTAATACACATAGGTTATGTCAAAAGGATAATTCAATTATCTAAAAGCTTAGAATATTATTGATTTGCAATAGGAAATACAAATTTCAAATAAGTATATTTACATAAGTCATGGACAACCACAACAATAAAAAGATAATTGCATCCATAGGATTTTGTTGATGTTAATGAAAAAGTAAATTGGTACAAAAATTTTGAACTATATATTTTTATTTTATTTGTGAATTCGACTTTACATGTGATCAACATATGTCTCAAGAAATTACATGTTAAAAATTTGGGTGTGAGATTTAAAAATAGAGATTGTTGTCTCAATGTAATCAATGCTCAAAGAAATGTTTAATATTACACTTAATATACAACCTATGAAATATATGAATCTTGTCTAAATCTTATGTCAAAAATATACAGATTTGTACATAGGAAATATAAAATGAAACACAACAAAATGAGGGCTTCTCTCCACCCTACCATATTGGGTCATGGAGCCTCATGGGCTCTCACCAAACCCCTCAACAAGAACATACATCGCCCACCACTCTGATCAATGGTGAAATCAACATTCCTTATTACACCTAATATTGAGCCTATGAGGATCTAATTGTTTATTTGACCATTGTGATTAATTTTGCAGTCACTATGATTATTCTCAAGGGTCATTTATAACACATTGCTTCATCAAAATCCCCATTATGGCTAGAGTAAGCTCTGCAAAAATGATAGAAAAATGTGAATTTTAGTGCAATGAACATGTGTCATTGGTAGACAATATCTAAATTAGAAAATATAAAGAGTTCTATAATTTATAATTGATAATATGCAATGCACCTATAATAGAAGGGATGGAATAATTAAAATGTAGGCATACCTTGTGTATGTGGTGGAATGTAGTATGAAGACAACAAAATATGGCCTACTCTCCACCCTACCATATCGGGTCATGGAGCCTCATGGGCTCTCACCAAACCCCAAGAAAAAAAAAAATTGTCCACCACTTTGATCAATGGTGAAAGAAATGTTTTAGCACCTACTGACTTCATAGAAGATCTAGTGGCATCAAAAAATCCATGAATGAGGATTGTTTGGATTGAGTATTCTCTACAAAAATGAAAGGATAATGTGAAGTTTAGTGCAATGAACATGTGTCATTGGTAGACAATATCTAAATCAGGAAATATAAAAAGTTGATGGAGTGCAACTGTAATAGAAGGTAAAAATTAAATAAAATGTAGGCATACCTTATGCATGCAATGGATTGCAGTATGAACACAATAAAAGAAGGCCTAATCTCCACCCTACCATATAGGGTCATGGAACCTCATGGGCTCTCACCAAACCCCTGAGCAAAAACATAATTTGTCCACCAATTTGATCAATGGTGAAAGCAATACTTTGGCACCTGAGAATTTGCTTGAGTTGAAATCATTGCTATACATTTTTAATAAATTGACATACAATTATGAAATAAGAGATGGAATAAAAGATATATAGCCTTACTTTGTATTTAGATAGAATGTATTTTCAGGTTGTACACCATGCAAACGATTCCTCGTAAAGCTATTTAGCATTTTCGAGATCCGTATACCTTGTGTATACATAGAATGTAGTCGCAATCTAGAATGGCTTGACTCAGATATAGGTACACAGAAGGAAAATGTGAAGTTTAGTGAGGTGAAAATGTTTCATTGGTAACCAATATCTAAATTATGAAATTTAAATAGTTGTATAATTTATAACAAAAAAATGTGTAATACACCTGCAATAGAAGAGATCAAATAAAGAAAATGAAGGCATACCTTCTACACAAGGTGTGATGTAGTATGACCATGATTACATCTCACATATAAAAAATGGTAAGGAAACAAATTTAGAAATGATGGAAATTCTATATGCATGGAAATGAAAAGGGAAAGGAGAAGTAGTACAGTTATAGTAAAGAATAACAACATTTCATGATGATGGCAATGAACACAATTGTTGGAGATGATCATCTTCTTTGATTTATAGTGCACTGCAATTGTTGGCATGTATCATGCAATATCTAGAAAGATAAAAAGGAGGATCTATGCTTATTGCTAAAGAACCCAGTTCAAGTGAAGAATCAAGTTGTGCACATAGGAAATATAAAATGGAACACAACAAAATGAGGTATTCTCTCCACCCTACCATATTAGGTCATGGAGCCTCATGTGCTCTCACCAAACCCCTGAGTAAGAACATACATCATCCACCACTCTAATGATTGGTGAAATCAATTTTCCTTATTACACTTAATACATAGCCTATCATTCAAACAACTCCCTTTTGAGGCTGAAAGAAATAATAACTAAAAAAGTGCATTTAAGTTTAGATACCTATATATCAGTGTAGATTTTATTTTCCAACTAGATATATATGCATTGCATGCCTTGGATACATTTGTAGGGATCCATTGCTCATATATATATAGATACAAAAATAGTGTGTGGAAATGTATGTATGTGGAATGACATTTAGACAATAGGTAGCAGATGGGAAATAAAAGGTCATGTGACAACTAAAAGGGATAGCCACCATTACAATAAACAAGGATGTGAGGACCAAGTATTCAAATTTGACATTATTGATAGTGAGTGGACAAAAATAAAAATCACTTTTTTTGTGTTTTTTTGCATGGGGGGATGCTTGGTAAAGCAATAGAAAAGTATTGGTGATGCGACCATTGATGAAAACACCATATATGTATGCCATAGTAGATGCAAATACCATTGATACATACTAATCCCTATCTTTATTTTATGGGACATTCATGGAATGATAAACTATATTTTTAAGTGTTATATGCAAGATTCATGCTTGTAGAAAATGGGAAAAGAATTATCACAACCGATACTTTTGTATTTCTTTTGCAACCATCGCCCCATGCAAAGAACAAAAAATAACCTCCAACCACCTTCACGTAAATTCCACAATGGATAACTGCACTTGCACCTTCATAGAAGCTTTCCCTCCCCACAGACGTTCACTCTGTTTTATAAGGTTTTAAATGGAAGGCATTACTTACAATGGGTTGGTTATTTTGGAAGAACATAAACTGTACAAGCTGATGGAAGGCAGTCTACATCCAAGCACAAGAAGGTATGTAATAGCCAGACATAGTAACAATTGACAAAGATGAAGTGACCACATGTAGAAATCCCCATGGCATCATTAGTAACTATTTTATGATACCATTATGCTAAGACATGAGGGAATAGATGAGGTTGAGATAGATATGTGGCTACATGTAATTTGAAACATGTTGTGGATGTTGTTTCCCCCTTTTTTTTATGAAAATAACTTGAAAATCCCCAAGCTTGAGACAATTACTTCACACAAGAATAGACACCACATGTTCTAGTTAACAAAAGAAATTTGAATAAATGCACGATGTTGGTCTCCAATAGTAAAACTACAACTTTCAATTGAAACATATGTACCCATTCTTTTGTCATATGTTATAGAAATTCTCAATGAATAGACATAGGGCTATGCGATGGCAAGTAGCAATTAATTTCTATGGAGAAGTTTAAGTATAGAAATACAAAAAAAAAGCAACTACCTTATGAAAAGAATAAACATAGGAAGGAGTATATATGAATGTTCTTTACATCTAATCTCACATACATACATATCTGCACATATGGATGAATGTTGGCTATGACGTGCAAAAGAAGAGAAAAAAATTATCATAGCCAAAACCTTTGTGTTACTTTTGTAACCATTTCCCCATGCCAATGAATACAAAATAACCTGCAAGCACCTACCACTCACAACTCTAATAGCAGGGAAAGCTAGAGAATGACACACACAATGGCTAATCAAAAAATGTGTAGGCTTTCGCTATGTTTTCGAAGGCTTTAAATGGCAAGTGCTATCACAGCCCTCAACACTTCATGAAAACCATACAATAATTAATGTTGATGCCAACCAGCGTTTAACTTTGTTGGCTTTCTCTATCCATGCACCAAGGAACCTGACACGTTTTTCCCAACCGGTTGCCGGACGACTGGACGAACAGAGGATTTAAAACCAAAAAGGTTGGAATTCCCTATTGGTGTGCCAAACACTTGTAATTAAAAAATAAAAAAATTCCACCACCTTTTTCCCAATCGGCAACCCAATGCCAAAAGGGTTGAAAATTTGATTTATGGTTTCCATGTAGTGGTGATAGTTGGGAAGCAATTAAACAATCCACATATATGTTTACAAAGAAAAATCTATACAGTTATATATGCATCTCAAGTTTACAAGTAGACAACACAAATATATAGTCGTAGGTGGACTTGTCAATATACAAATCACAATGGGAGAAAAGATCACTTGGCACAAAATGAGAGATCAACATCACTTGGTATAGGGTGGCATGCTAATATCACTCATCTACAACTGATTTCACATTTATATAGCTACATATAGGGATGAATGTTGTTCATGTTTAACTTCGTAAATATACATATCTGCACAAAAGGAAAGTAAAATGGAACAAAACAAAAGAAGGCCTACTCTCCACCATACCATATTGGGTCATAGATCCTCATAGGCTCTCACCAAGCCCCCAAGCAAGAACATACACTACCCACCACTACAATGAATGGTAATATCAATGTTTCTTATTAGGCTTAATATAAACCCTATTATTGTAAGTATTCCTTTTTGAGGAGGAAACAAATAAAAACTAACTTCCCAAAAAAATAAATGTGGGGAGGAGTATATGTTGTATACATCTAATTTGATATAAATACATATCAACACACTTGAAAAGAAAAATGAAATTCAATAGAAGAAGCACATACCTTTTTGTGGCTATATATTTCCAAGCAATAGATTCCTATATATGCATCAAACACATGCAATATATAAAAATGCAGTTGGAAAACAAAATGTACACTGATATATATGTATGTGGAGGTAGATGCAAATATATATGCATTTTTGATTGATGTTCATTAACTTAAAAACTGGGAAGACTGATGAAAATTATGACCAAAGTTCACACATATAGCCTATCAGCTAAAAGTTTCCATATAGAGATAATCGTTGCGAAGCAATAAATATTATTTTATTTATAGTCTTCATATAGAGGAAATGATTGAAAAGCAATAAAATAGTGCAATAGAAACATTGTTTCATATATTCTTTCCATATAGTGTCGATGGCCACAATAATTTTTAGAGTTCTAAAGTTCCCAAAGCAATTGAATAGTTTATGCTATTTTCCATAAGGTGTTGTTGAATATTGTTCTATAGCTTTACCTGCTATCACGATTGTGAGCCACCATTGTGAAAAGTGTTTTTGCAAACAAAATACATACATATTCACACCTAAACTTGTCAATATATGTGAAAATAAATATAGATAAGTTTAAATGCAGATATATGTGTATGGTGCCTGAGCAGAGGAAATAAACATCACTTGGCACAACTTGTCACGATGACATTGTTTCATGTATGGTTCCATATATTGGTGATGGTTGCAATAATACCTTTCATTTAAAACTTACCAAAGTAATTGAGCAATTTATGTTATTTTCAATAAGGCATTGTTCAATGTTGAGCTCTAGATTGAGTTGCACAACATACGCAACAAACATTATAGCCAAGAACCATATGATATCTATACGCAACATGGCATTATGAGTGGACATGGTAAAGTAGTAGGGAGAAAATTTAAGAAACATTAGATGCATATATCGACATACACACTCACACATACAAATGCATTACAGACACATATATCTACACACAACTCTATCAAGATATTGTATGCACTAAGAAGATTCAAAAGAAGATTAAAATGACAAAATTTCAATTACATTGTACATTTTAATCTTGTGCAATAGTAGATTTTAATTAGCTGGACTCAAGCAAAATCACAAAAGCATTGCATAGGCTGTAGAGAATAGTCATCATTGAACATTACATAGAAAATATTATAGCAAAAATAAAGTTTTATGCAACTCTAAAAAAATGGAAGATAACCATATGTGACGTGGCTTTATGAATGCAAAGGTAGGATGACATTTAATAGCCATGGATTCAATGGAGCCAACATTATAGCTAACAACAATTATGGAGAGATAAGAGTATGTGGTAATTGAAATAGAAAAGAAGAAAATAACTATATTGATATTAGAAACAAGTCACATATACATATAAACATTGAAGTTTGTATGCATATATGCATACAAATGCATTACAAACACATATCTACATACATTTGTATCAAAATGTTGTATGCACTTATAAAATTGAATTACATGCATATATATTTGTGTATATGCATAAGTAAATGTATACATGCATACAACCATGTCCACAAGTATAAATAAGAATAGTTGTAAATATTGATACATGTGCTAAATAGGGAAACATAACTATATAACCAAAAAACATAAAATAAAATGAGGAACATACACTTAAAGTGAAACAAAACTATAAGCAACATAAACAATACAAAAGAAAAGAAGTGTATCTTTCTGTATTAATCATTATAAGTTATAGTCCATTATCTTAATATATAACTAGTTAAACGAGCAACAAAACAACAACAACAAAAAGGAAAGGTCTTTTGATGTGATGGGAACTCCAAAGAAAGAAAAGGAAACATAGGTCCAATCAATAGAAACTATAACAAATATACAAAGTCACAATTAGGCATGGTTGTTTGGCATTCAAGGAAGTATGACAATTATCTTTGGAGAGTCTTGCATGGTAGGGGAAATTGCAGACAAATTTGACAAAAATAGCTTGAACTCAGCTTCAAAGTTAATTCTTGCAAATTTGACTATTGTTGTTTTAAGCCTTATTTTTGAATTATAGGTCTAAGTTTTAATAAGAATAGTGAAAAAAAAAGAGGTGAAGGTGACACCATTGATAACACACTCAACAGTCATTGCAACAAAAGACTCATATTGCAACATGTAAAGCTCTTTTTCTAACATTTGCAATAAGCTTGTTGTAGCCTCATCAAAAGTAGTGTCCCAAATCTCGATCATGACATCTTCCATCTTTAGTTGCAACAAATATCAAAAGTCACAATCTCAACTATTATTGTCTAGAATTTAGGGAAGAAACACATATTTTTGGCTAACTCTTCACACTTTTTCTTGTATTTTCTGCCATTGGCCTGCAAAGGACATGTAGCATAATAAAATGCATCAACTTTAATATATTTCATTATTTCCTTGATAGTAGCCTACAAAGTTTTTGGCAAGCCAAGGAAATGATCCAATATATATCCAATAGTGACTCTACCATTTTCCAAAGCAACCTTTTGAGGCACTGTCTAGGAGGGCTCAATGATAGGTGGGTCAATATGTCCTCTTTGGATCGAGGGTTGTGCTTCTAGAATGTTAGCATTTATGTATAGAACAGTCCCTATGGTTGTATTCACAACAATTCCATTGAAATATCCAACATGTGCATTTTTAAAAGAAAGTATGACAATTGAACCAGCCTGGATGTACAACCTTTCAAGCTCATCACCCTTTGCTTCCCAATTTGGGCCCCACAATTAATGACAATCCATAAGGATGACAAATCATTAAGTTTGATAGTTCTGTGAATCATTTTAGACTAATCCTTTCTGTGAAAAGTTGATACCTTTCCTACATGCACCACAACCCGAATAATATCAAAGTGTTCTTGTTGTAGTTTGCAATTTCATTTATTGGGATGAATTCAAATACTTTGTCTGCCACAAAGGTCTCATCATCACAACATTTCAATATCGAGTTTTGATCCAAACTTATTTCCGTGTGGCTATTCAACTTATTAAATTTCCTATTTTCTTGTTTGACCAAGCCTTTTGACACATAATAAGTGTGGCCCACCTGAACCCTATCATAATGAAATTTTTCTATGTCATTAAAGCAAATGATTCATATTTTTGTTCCCTCACTATCCATAATGTCAAAGATGAATACCTGGCCGTCATGTCCCTATTTATTGTAATGGTGCACAAGGATAACTTTAAGAAACACCCCCCTCAGTGAAGGTGTAAAATACTAGCAAATCTTTCCTTTTATTTGAAAAAATTTATTAATTTTCCTAGTGAATCTATCCACATTATTAAAATAATTTGTAAAATATTAGAAAATCTTAATAAATAATTGGTAAAAATAATTATCACAGTGGCGAATCCTAGTGAATAATCATTAAAAAGATTAATTACAATGGAAAATATCTCCTTTAAAAATTTGCATAGTTGGTTGGTATAGTTCCCTCATATTTTTTTGTTTTTTGTATTATTGGAGTAGGGGCCTAGGGGCTGAAACCACCAACGAGGTCAAGGGGAAGTGCCCCTTGCGAGGGTCAAGGGGGCAAAGCCCCCTTGTGGGGGTTGAGGGGTTAACACCCCATCGTGGGGTCCGGGGATAGCAACATTGTAATTCACTATTGAAAATTCATTGGAGCACACATAGATTAATTATTATTTTTAAATATCACTTTAAAAGTAAAACTAAATGAAAAGTTAAATTTTTACCATTGATTATCTTTTTAATCAAATGGTTGTAGGTTGATTCTATAACCTAATATGCATGTGCCTTTTAAAAGGCTTATTGAGGCCCAAAATTTTATTTGGTCCACATGATTAGATTTAATTGTGTGGCCCAAAACAAATTTTGGGCCTCAACAAGCCTTTTAAAAGGAATGTGTGTATTAGGTCATAGAATCAACCTACAACCATTTGATTAAAATGATAATTGATGATTCGATGGCAATAAATAAAAGCCCTATTAAATGCTAAAATATCCCTAAAATTAAATGGTAATTTATTATTGTGGCAATATTGCCCCAAAATTAATAGTAGTAATATAATATTATTGGTGAATATAATTAATATTTGTAATTATAGTATAAACTACTGGCGCATCATTTCCAATGATGCATTGTTTAAAAAATATTTCATAGGCAAATTAATTAAGATGAAATAAATTTTTTGTAAAAACCTGGCAATTCAACATCCTTTTTATCTTGTACTATTTGCCATTTTTCGAGGTCTCAATTTCAATTTTTCACCAATTGGCAAAGATTCACCACTAAAGTTTTCCCTGATGGTGCATATCCCTTTTAGTTGTTACACGACCTTTTATTGTCCATTTGGTTTGGTAAATATTCAAGCCTTTCACAAGGTTGATGATTTGCAAGAGCACTATGTTTTGTTGGGGATGTATGAATCCAAAATGTTGAGGCTCATTTGGATGGGGAGGGTGAGTCACAACCCACTATTTATTCTTCTTGATATCTCTAAAAAAATATCTAGGTTTTCCAATTAGCTTACAATCTGGCATTTTGACATCTAAAGACAATATGAAAATTTCCCTAGAACCAAACAAAGATCAAATATTAAAAAATTTGGTCCCCACAAACAAGAAAGTATACAAGTGCAAGTAGTGAAAAGCAATAGCCAACCTTGATTCCCGCAGCTTCCTACACAGATAGTTTGTCAACCACAAGATGGACTGCCGGGGTGGAGTTTGGAGTTTGAGTATAAACTTCAAACTCCGACGCCTTTATGAAATGCATCTCTATGATTTAAACTCTGGTGCTATGGTGGACTTTGAAATTAGGGTTTCAGGCTAAACTGTGCCACTTTGGCAAAGTGCACTGCTGTAGTGTGGTTTGAGATTTTGAAGATTCCAACGTCATAGTTTGCAAATTTCAAACTACAATGCCTTCATAGGTTGCAATGCTGGGGTAGCTTTCAGAATGCTAAGATAAGTTTGGTCAAATATTTTTTGATGAATTCTACAACGGTCACTTTTCCTGATGTAGGAGGAGGTGAGAGAGATCTATTCACATGAGCACAAGTCTCGAGAGATTTTTGGATATTTGCAGATTTGACCGAGGAAGTAGGAGTGCCTAGGAGAGATGGGGCTCTAGTACATCACCTATGCACTGCTCGTGTAGACAAATCTAGGCATGATAATAGTGCTTGTAGAGAGGTGGCATAGTGAGACCTCTTCTTTTCACCTTCCAACTAAAGAGGCCATAGTCACGCTAGAGGACATGTGGAGGATTTTGAGATTACCCATCCATAGTGAGCAGGTGATCTACGATATGGATGTTGGGAAGGAGGCCTGCTATGCTATCCTGGACACTGATGAGATTGCATTTTGTGAGGGGCAGATCGAGCTAGAGTGCCATAGGTCTCTAGGCTCACCCTACTGCCTAGTTATTGCTACAATTATATCAGGCCTTGTTGCCCTAGATCGGGGAGGCTAATATTTCAGTCCAAGATGGTGACTTACTTGGGAGTGGATGGTCCGACGGTGACCGACACTATTTGCACGGGGCCTAGTTTTTCTAGCCTCCCTCTACAGGGATTTGCATGAGTTTGCATACCTAGATGATAGAGCACTTGGGGCAAGAGTTACACTTTTACATATCTAGGCATGGGAGCACATCCCTATGCTTCGCCCATGAGTCGTTCCAGTGCCAATAGAGCCAGATGATCTAGTTGTTTTGCACTACAGGGGAGGCCTTTCATTTACGCACATAGGACAACACGAGATTACTCACTAGACAAGGGTCCTTGATGACTTGCGAGTATTTAGATGGCGGTCGTACCTTAGACAACCCACATGGTTCGATGATGTGCAATAGATATTCTTTGCTCACTAGGACCATTTGATGCAGGGGTGAGAGCATACAATGTTGGAGATGTACTTGTCGCATAGGGTCCAACGTTAGTTCAAAGAGCCTCAAGATAGGCCAGATGACAAACACATGGCCATTTTTGTGAGGACAACAACACAAGGTGCACGGGGCTGATACATACCTTCCCATGAGGCAATGGAGAGCTTCAAGTAGCTGGTGGCTCAATCATGGCCATACGACTAGGGAGAGGCAGATCTAGGGGTGACACAGGCATACAAAGATTGGTTTTGGCCACCTCTATGACTCACAGTGCCAGGGACATCATCTGCTCGATGCAGAGTGAGAGGTAGAGGGGCAGGGAAAGGTCGGGGAGGACAGGTTTAGGATCAAGGAAGTAGAGGGCCGACACCAGATCAACCAGTTCATGACCAGGTACTCCTCGATTAGTAGGACAAAGAGCAGAGGTAGGAGGCCCCTCGATGGGATCAAGATCCGGGCCACCAAGATGGACATCACGATAGGATCTCGACACCACCCAGGGATGGGGACTAGGATTAGCCCCATGTGTAGCCACCCCCTACAACAAGATCTGAGAGATGGGAAAATTTTTTAACTACCGGCCCAAGTACAGATACTGACAATGGAGAGAGATCAGGCTAGGGTCGAGTGGGACAGGCCATTTTGCAAAGGTAGGCTGTAGAGTTACAAGCAGCAGCAAAGATGGGCTACCGACAACAACTAGAGGGCATGACCACCTCCTCCTCCCAAAACATAGTATCACTCTGGGCTTATAGAGAGGTTGTCCAAGAGGCAAATTACTACAGGATGCACTCCCATCAGGCCATGCCGAGAGCAGCTAGAGTGTCAGATTTTTCACAGAGGACTAACCATAGGCTAGAAAGTAGCATGGGGAGAGAGCAGGTGGCAAGGGAAATAGATAGGTATGATAGGAAGTATGAATAAGAAAATAGAATTGGTAAAGGCACTGTAAGAGGTTACTAACACTACCCCTATTCAAAATTTAGAATTTAGGCCTTAAAAGTAAGGCTAGATGAGGTGAAAAGAAGAAATTGCTTGAGAATAAGTTTGAATAGGTTGGAAATAGGGTGAGGTTGTGGAGTTTGATGTGTTCAAATGGTCTGCAAGGACAAGGGAGGTCAAAAGTATGTTATGGCATGATTCCCTATTTGGGAAAATAGGGGTTTTGAATGAAAGAGGGGTTTGAGGGAGTAAAAGTGGGTAAAGTCAAGGGGCAGCATAATTTGGTGGTCAATTAAGTTTGTGCAGGTAGAATGAAGAGTGTTGGAATAGATTTTGAGGTTGTATGACATCTGGATATGGGGTTTTCAATAATTCCTAGTGAAATTTGAGAAAAGTGAGGGTTTATAGGATAGTGGGGTTAGAGGGCCAATCACACCCTAAAAATTCTGGATTTTATGGATTTGTAGATTGGTAAATTCTACCCAATGGTATTATGTAGTTGGAAGAGTGATTGAGAGGGTGTTGCTTTGTTAAATAGACTTGTTTGGGGGTCTAGGACAGCATTGAGTCCATTTCTTATTTGTATTATAAATTATAACTTGTTTTCTCCCCAGTCCATTTCATATACAAGAAATAATATTGCAAAAAGTTGACATATAAATCTTTCGATGTGTTTATATAGTGACGCATCAAGAGCATAACAATTCATTTTCCACTATCAGGATTATACTGTGAAAATATTTAAAGACTATTGAAGATAAATGTTTGTATGATAATGTGTTAATAAGTTAACTACTTCATCTACTTTGAATATTATGTTTTGCAAGTGTTGTGAAGATTATGTATCCTTTGCTTAATTGAGTTGTTCCAATCAAAGGATTAAATATATTGGAATCTTTTTATGAATCATTTTATAGAATACCAATTGAAACATGTTTTTTGCTTTTAGATAAAGTTGTTTAGCATCAAACAATTAATATTCAAGAAAAACCATGAAGGACAACAATAATCAATGCTAGGGCTAACCAATTAATAAGTATACATGTGAATAAGTCAAGCATTTACATGTGAATAAGGGAAGAACAAGTACTCAAAAACACGTAAGCTTTGAAGTATACACATGAATACATATAATACACAAATTAATACAAAGTATATGCAAAATACAAGGTATACGCATGAAAACACGTAAGTTGAAAAGTATACATTGGAACACACTTAAGTCACAAAGTATATACGTAAGTTGTAAAGTATACACTTGAATACACATAACTCATATCTATTCAATCATCAATTTAGAATGCAAATATGGACACCATCAATAAAAAAAATTGTATTAACCAAATATCCATGTAGGAATACATCAATATATGTGGATATAAGTATGAAATATAGGTACAAAATAGCCATATAGGCTTACAAGAATGCCATATAGGCATACAATGTCAAATATATCCAATAAAAAATATGTACCAAACTGCCACGTAGGCATACAACAAAGGGCTCTGGAATCAAAAGTCATTGCTCTGCATGCTCATGAAATAAACTCTTTCCCTTTTCTTATCAATCAGATGGCAATACATTTGTCACTTATTTTTGCTATGCTCCAGGAGTGCTCCTGCTCCTCCTCCTAGTTTTTAGTTCTTAGTGAAGTTTTATCTGTTACAATAAGAAGAAAAGACATTAATATATAGAAATTACATTATAAAAATGATATATTTAACAAAATAATCACTTACCACCATCTGATGATCATTCTCTATGAGGGAAATATTCACACGCCCAAGCTGAGGCATGTTGAAGCCCTGTATAAACCATTCAAATAGAAATTAAACTACGAATCAACAGTGGTTTGATTTTTCACTAACTAACATCTATAACAACGAATGTAAATTGAAATTTAGTAATTTTCCTCATACCTCCCTTGTCAAAGCCATCAAGGATTGTATAGCAGATGAAACACCGATCTCCATTTCCCTCATCACATTCATAGGAGTTTTAGTTTGAAACATCTAAAAATGAAACAACAAATTATTCAATCACAAAAACTACAATAGCGATCCACACCATGACTTATAATGTATGATATAATGAACAAAATTTTGAGTACTTATTGAACTATATATTTCTGACTATCATGCTTACTATTTTCCCTATCCATATCTTGTTCGAAAAGACGTGTTTTTAGGCTTTTACCCGTAGCGGCAAGTCGGTGAGCCATTTGATCAAATGCTTTCATAGAAATGTACAATAACTGTGGTGGCATAGAGAAGGCAATGAACTGTTTAAAAAAATGCCTCAAAGAAATGGGGTCTTGTGGTGATGGAATGCCATTACAAACAAATGCATGTCATGGCATTTCATCACCATAAGACCACATTTCTTTTAGGAATTTTTTCAGATAGTTCATTGGCTTCTCTATGTTATTATTACTTACTATTATGCTTTGATAGATATTTTTCCAAGCATCCATATTTTGTTGGAAAGAACCTATTTTAGGCTTTTAGCCATAGCAGAAAGGAAGTGAGTAGTTTCATAAAATGATTTTGTACACATGTATGGAAAATATGGTATCAGAGAAAAGCTGGTGAGTTGTTTGAAGAAATTTCTTTAAGAAATGTGGTCACATGGTGATGGAATGGAATTCCATCACCATGAGACCGCATTTCTTCGAGGAATTTTTTCAAACTACTAACTGGCTTATCTATGCTATTGCTTACTATTATGCTTTGATAGATTTTTTCCAAGCATCCATAGTTTGTCGTTTAGGTGTACCTTTTCAAGCACATGACTCCATGAGCAAAATTTAGGATTTTGAATTGGTTAAGGTGTTTTAATGATGTAATAAGGCTTAAATAGCCATTTTGGAGGTTATAATAGTCTTAGTTAATTGAGGCATAAAGTACAAAATTGCAAAATATTGACAAAGTTGTCAATTTTAAATGTTGTAAAAGTGCAATAAAGGTGTAAAGGCATGGAATGCCAAGGGTCAAAGTAGATGTAGAGCTTATTGAGTTGTTGTAGGAAGTTGGAAAGGTTGGGAAATTTTTGAAAATGATATGATCCATCAACGTAAGTTTTTGTTGGAAAGGTCGAGTCTTTGAGGCATTTTTTCAAAAAACTCATTGCCTTGTCTATGCTATTACTTACTATTATTATTTCATATATTCCTTCCAAGCATCTATAGCATAGACAAGGTAGTGAACTATTTTAAAAGATTTCAATTAGTAAAAAATGGTCTCAAGGAATGCCATGACAAGAAAATGTAGTTGGAAGTTGCTCCTAGACTTATTACTTATGCTATGTGAAGTAATTGCATCACTGCTTATGTTGACTTTCTAAACAACTATATTGTAGTTGAAATTTTGTCATCTATCAACATCTAGTTATTAGTTATGGAATGCGAAGTAATGCTTTGAGTTTGAATGATGTGCAATGTAACGTAATCAATGATATGAATATAAACTACACAAATCTATTAAGTACAATCCATTAGTTAAACTCTTTATTATATTACCTACATGTAGGTTTGAGTAAATCCATTGGCACTAGGAGGTGTTCCCTCGAAACCTCCAATATTAGCTTGTTCAACATCCAAAATAATATATTAAAATACCATTCCTAAAAAATGTTATTGACATGTAATAAATTTATAATTGTTTACTAGTTACATACCCCACCTATAGGTGTACTACATAAATAAGTAGGTGTAGGGATGGTGTATCTAGTCTCAACACTGTGACCCTGCAATTTTATTAAAATCATAAAACTAAATTAGTTAATCTTGAATTTCAAAATCAAAATTTAATAAATTAAATTCAATGAACATGTTAAATTTTACCAAAGTATCAATGCCATACACTTCATGTAAAATGTCAGCTGCCCTAACCTCCATCTCCATAGCTATAGATGGATCTTGCATAGCAACCTCCTGAGTTTTAGTGGGGTCCAATGAACAAGTCGCCCCACAAGATTGACACACATGGGTTCGAAGGCCACCACTCGAAGACTCCCCTAGATGGCACTGTAGAATAGGGCTAGTATGTTGGATGACACTTTGGGGTCAATGTGTTTGATTTCTACAATGTCTCTACATCGGCACTCTCCTTCACAATGAAAGGCATAACAACGTGCTCATGAGGCAGCCTAGCGAGAGCTCATCTCCCTTGCCACATAGGATCCAACTATTCATCGGGTCTATCCTGAGCTGACCCCCCACCTCTCCCCTGGAACTCCCCCAGATCAAAATAATTTGGGATTTTGTTCAATATAAACTCATTGTATAGTTTCCTAAGGAAATATTGTGGAACTTCATAATTGTTGCACGATGGGTAATAAAAAACCACGTACCACCTATCATAAAAATAGTTCCTAATCTATTGGTGGTGGCACCAATGAATAGGAAACCTCTTCACATAGAGGGTAAGATTTTGATTTGTGCATGGGTCAATAAATAATGAGCAAAAATCACCTTTAGTAATTTTTAAATCATTTACATCTTTATATGATAGCTTATCTATGTAATAATCCCTAGCCACTTGCCTCCTATCTTGCCATCTAGTTATTTGTTTTCTAATTGAATCAACATTTTTTAACATATCTTTCAATGAACATACTAGGATCCTTCTTTCCGTAGTTGAACCATTTGGATCACTCAACCTATTTATTAAATCCTCAATTTGTTTTTTGTTGTTCTCAATTTCACTCATTAAATTTTGTTGAGTGCTAGGAGGGTGTTGAGTGATTGGTGGAGGAGGTTGTTGCGGTGGTTGATTTTTTTGTTGAGGATTTTGAGGGTTTGCGGGTTGATTTGCATCTCCTACAAATTCAAAAAAATAAATATCAAATACAACCTTAAACTAAAAAATTCAAAAAAAAAAAAATCCTTACCTCTCACACCTCCTCGTCATCGTGGCACCATCCTTGTGGTGAAATAGCAATTGTTGATGATTTTTTTCACAAAATACCTCCTCCTATAATGTGAGCGCAAAAAATGGGGGTTTTGGCCATGGGAACAACAAAAAACATAGTCGAAATGCAAGAATGAATGCATTTCACTTTGTTTTTTTAACTATTAACATGTCATAACACGAGCACGTTATAATGTGCTTGTGTTATGGGCTCGTTGTGGCTAAGCCTCAAGCTCGGTACACCAAGCAATAATGCAAGTGCGTTATAATGCAATTGAGTTATGAGTTTTCAAAACATTTTTTTAAAAGTGGCCACAAATTGGCTACCCATCTCCATGCACCCGACCCAAGGTATGTAAAAAAAACATAAAAGAAGAACTTAATCAAATAGAGAAAAATTAGACCTAAGAACTTGTGTCCAGACTGACAGATAAAAATGTAATTGGAAGTAAGTGGGTGTTCCAGAACAAGCTAGATGAAAATCGAAGGGTAGCAAGAAATAAGGAAAGACTAGTTTGTAAAGGTTACACTCAGATAGAAGGTATTGATTTTGAAGAGACATATGCCCCTATTGCCCAAATGGAAGCAATCCATATATTCTTGGCTTTTACAACTTTCGAGGATTTAAAAGTTTACCAAATGGATGTGAAATTTGCATTCTTGAATGGATAATTGAAGGAAGAGGTCTACATTGAGCAAGTAGAGGGATTCAAGTCCGGAAGTGACCCAGATGTTGTTTCTAGGTTGAAGAAATTTTTATAAGGATTGAAGCAGACACCTAGATCCTGGTATGGCAGATTAGACAAGTACCTGATTGGACAAGGATTTCAAAAGGGATCTGTTGACAGTAATTTGTATTATAGAACTCACTCAGAATAGATGCTGATTTTTGTGGTATATGTTGATGACATAATTTTTGGAGGAATGATGATATGTGCAAAAAATTTACAGATGAAATGCAAAAGAAATTCGAGATGTCTATGATAGGTGAGTTGAATTTCTTTCTTAGACTACAAGTAAATCAAGATAGCAAAGCAATTTTCATTTCTTAGTCCAAGCATACCAAAGAGTTGTTGAAGATGTTTCAGTTGGAGAATTCTAAACTAGTTTGTACACCTATTGCTACCGGATGCAAGTTGAAAAAATAATATGATTCACCTAAAGATGATGCAAGTATGTACAGGTCAATGATTGGAGGATTGTTATATTTGATTTCTACTAGACCATACATTATGTACATGTTGTTTGTTTAGCAGCTAGATTTCAACAAGAACCAAAGGAATCACATATTGTTGTAGTAAAAAGGATCTTTAGATATTTGAAGGGAACACAAGATTTTGGGTTGTGGTATCCAAAGGACTCATATTTCACTCTGTTAGCCTATATTGATGTTAATGAGGCTGGATGTGTTGATAATAGGTAGAGTACAAGTGGTGGAGCTTATTTTCTTGGCTCCCGGTTGGTTGATTGGTCAATTAATAAAAAAGATTTTATATCTTTATCTACTGCTGAAGGTAAATACATTGTGACATCTTCATGTTGCACTCGGATACTATGGCTGAAATAAACTTTGAAGGATTTTGGAATATGATTTGATGAATTGATCTCAATCATGAGTGGTAATACCAGTGTAATATATCTTCCCAAGAATCTGGTATAGCACTCTAGAACAAAGCATATATCTATAAGATATCTTTTCTAGGGAGAAACGGTGTTGGACAATTAAGTAAAACTTGAATAATATAAAATCATTATATAGCTCATATCTCCAATCTGTGCTCAGCTCATGCCTGCAGTGAGACAGTCCTGAGATAGTGGTTGGTGGTGTTGGTGATATCCGTCAATCAGTGTCAACGCTTATATATGATTGATTGACCAAAGTTCTGTTTTGGTGCCTTGGTGTTCCGGATTGGCTTGGTTTTGGATGGCGTGCTCCGACACATGGTTTGCATTGTAACATGTATATCTTATTCCTTGGTTCTAGATATCATGTAGCATTTGGATTCATGTGAGGAGGTTTTGTATGGTCCATATTTCATTCCTTTCCACCGCAGGAATGTTTTTGTGGTGACCTATTTCAAATTGCATTCAGTCAACTTGAAGACTATGAAGACATTGTACTTGGCCAACTTAGGAATTATGAAAATATGTTTGGCCAATTTGAGAAATTATGAAAGTATGGAATGGTATAAATAAGAGTTGATATTATTCGATGAAAACCAAGTCTGATGATTATGAATTTGAATATCCAGACATTGTGAAGTGTGTGAAAGTGTATAACCAGAGGCAACAGATAGTGAGATTCTATCCAGTGT
This sequence comes from Sequoia sempervirens, assembly GCA_007258455.2. Lineage (NCBI taxonomy): Eukaryota > Viridiplantae > Streptophyta > Pinopsida > Cupressales > Cupressaceae > Sequoia > Sequoia sempervirens. The sequence goes on from VDFB02109042.1 coordinate 32,129,850, forward strand.
TGTTGGTGACAATCTTTTCAGTGGTCGATTTACTTTCATCATTCTTTTGTTGGTAGTGAGCTTTTTTTGTAGGTAGTGGGCCTTTCTCTTTAGGTAGTGAGCCTTTCTCTTTTGGCAATGAGCCTTTCTCTTTTGGCAGTGAGCCTATTTGTATCTTTGGCTATAATAGTCAGGCAGTGAGCCCAATCGGCAGTGAGTCACCTTGCAGTGAGCAACTTGGTAGTGAGCCCTTGTAAAAATCACCTTAACTAGTGTCACCTTAACTAGTGCTTTATAATTACAATTTATTCTCCACATTTTTTCCCTTCTTGGGTTTCCACATAAATTTTGGTGGTCTTTGTGCATAGTGTTGTTTGTGCTTTCATGTTCATTATCATTTGATTGATTTAAGTTTGCTCCAGATTAATCAAAGTTAAGAAAATTATTTTATGATAACTAATTCACCCCCCCTTTCAGTTATCTAGACTGTTTAACGTGTAGTGTGAGTCCAATCATGATATTTAGGTATCCTTGTGTTCTTCCTTTAATAGAAGTTATTTTAATAGCCTCAAGTGGTGAATCAAAGGGATATATACCTCGAAACTATGTATCTAAGGATAGGTCTGATGGTTATTTTCCTTTCGATGATGTATACCAGCAAAAATTTGATGGGTATACCCACATAGTTATGTATCAAAGAGTGAATCTGAGGGATACTATCCCTTAGAAGATTTGAATAGTCATTCCATGTAAACTCAAGGAAATTGAAATCCTTTTTGATAATAATGAAAAACATGTATTGGCAAAACTTGTGTGTGAGATCTTTTATGGAATTTCTTATGTGAATGTTAAATCTTTTGGAATATTTTTAGGTTAAGTAAACTTTCTTAGATCTAATTAAAATGAAACCTCTAGGTGTAATTATTCTTATGAAAATGGTTAGGACAAAAAGTAACTTTTGGGGAAATCAAGAAGTAGGTCAAGGTGTTGAGAATGTTGAAGCTTAGTTGGATCACATTTTGGCTATCATGGATGAAACAAGAGCAAGAGTAGGAAACCTTGAGCAAGAAGTATGGTGAAAGGAAGGAGAGGAACAATAAGTTCCAAATAATGAAAAAGAAGTTCCTCACAATGAAGAAGAAGGGGATAATTCTCATGATCGCACTCAACCTAGTGAGCATGAGGATGATAAGTCACAATCTCATTGTGAGGGAACCAAAAGGAAGCAATGGAAAGTGAGTTATCTTGTGACATGAGAAAGCTCAAACTGTCAAAATTTGAAGGTAGTACTATTGGAGATGCAACGGAAGCATGGCTTATGGAGATGGAGAAGTATTTTGAAATCAGAAATTACTTTGAGGTCACTAAAGCAATTTGGAGATCATTTTAGTTGGTCAGTGAAGCATGCAATTGGTGGATAAATAAGATGATGGAGCTTGGGATTAGTTCCTTAAGGTTCAATTGGAGTGAATTTGAGGAGATTTTTTGAAAGTGATGGCTACCTCAACTCTTCTATGACCAAAAGCTCACTAAATTTCGAAACCTGAGGTAAGGTGATTCCTCAGTGAATGAATATTGGGAGTTCAGTTGACTCCTAAAGTATATACCTATGTACCAAAAGGACAAGCAGTTTCGTCTAAGGAAGTTTATCATGGGTCTTAATACTTAAATAGATGGTGGGATAGACATGCACAGTCCAACTACCATGGAATTGGTGTATGAGAAAGAAATTAAGAAAGAACAAAGGCTCAAGTCTATCTCAAACTATCAGGAGAGAAATAGAAAGAAGTTCAATTGGTTGCAAAATAATTAAGCTTGAAAGAAGACTAGTGAAGGGAAAAATTTTCAAAAGCAAGGGGACAAGGGACCCCAAAATAATTGGAATAAACCAAGGAGAGATCGTAGGGGAAATAACAACTTCAACAACAATGCTAGTGAAAATAAAAGTAATTCTGGAAGACCTATGAAAAAGAGGGGACTAGTGAAAGAATTTTTACATGTAGTGGAATCACTATGCAAGACAGTGTCCCAACAAACCATCAGGGTCACAACCACATGGGAACCCTCTTCCACCTCAAAGAGTTGCAATTCAACAACAAAGGTTTCATGATGCAGTGGAAAATAGGTAAGCAGAGTAGTGGATTACTCCAGTAGAAGTTTCAGGTAGTTTGTCTAGAATTTCCATTTAAATTCTAAATAGATACTGATGCCACATTATTTTTTTATTTCTCCTAGAATAGCTAGTCAAATGTTTAGAAAAGTTGGCTACATGGAAAAGTCTTGGGTTGTTGATTATGCAAACTAGACAAGAGCTAAAGTGAATCAATGTCTATTCAAAGCAAGGGTTGAACGTCCAAGTTTCTCTATGGAAGTGAATTTGTACATAGCTCTCTTAGGATCATATGATGTCATCTTAGGGATGAATTAGCTATGGAAACATTGGGCCAAGGGTGTTGGCAAGAAGTTGAGTCCACTTTTCCCTAATTTTTCAGAATTTGACACATTTGACCTTAAACTTTGAAGCACTTAGATATGGAATCTTGAAAAAAGTCACTGATCATAAAATGTAGTACTTGGAGTCTAGTTTCCAAATATGTAATTTATTTCAATACCCAGATGATACAAATTGATTTTCAGTAGGCGTCTCTAAAAATCACTATTTAAAAGTCACTTTTTTTTACCATACCATGCAGATGTACGTCATCCATATTTTGACCTAAATAATCATATTTTTTGAAATCCTTTTGGGGAAATATTTTATAACTCGCTGAAGCACGCTTTCCATATTTTTTGTAATTTTTTATTGAATATTTTTTTGGTTCATTTTTTATTGGCAATATTTGGTGTTTTGAAAAATCATGTACATCACACATAAGATGACCTAAACTTATTATTTTTCAATTTTTTTTAAATTGAAAAGAATTGTTTGAAGTACTCTTTCATACAATTTTTTTTTCAAAAAATTATGTTAATAAAAAGTTATTAAAATACTAAAAAACCCTAATAATTCAAGTTTATGGACATGTTTCATCAAAAATATTTTTTTTTTTAAATTCCAATTCTTAAAAAATTACATATTTATAATCTACATTGTCTCATCTATAATGGGTTTTAATTTCATCAAAAAATTCTATAAAAAAAGTCTTTAGACATATGCCTAAGGTCACCATTTTCTTGTGACATTGCCAGGACCTTCAACTTGCAGGTCAAACCAAGTCCAAAGATTAGGTTCGAGTCCCCAAGCCTTTTCTCGAACCTAAAAACAAAGCACAAACCCTACCAAAAATTCATATTTTTAAAAATGAGATCATAGAAAATAACTTTTTTTATGCTCTTATGAAATGCGACCCTATTTTGAAAATTGCCAAAAATCAAAGGTTTCCAAAAATGGAAAATTTTCAAAATGGGATCATGTTTTGAAAAGTGTCCAAAAATAGAAACATTTGGTTTTCAAAAGTTTTCAAAACGGGATCAATGGGATCTTGTTTTGAAAACTTTCAAAAAATTAAAAAATTTCAAAACGAGATCTCATTTTCTTGAAGCCGATTTTGAGTTTTTGTCTAAGGAAAAAACTTCCATGTTTCATGGATTCGTCTTATTGCATTTAACCCCAAAGTAGATTGTCATGAAAAAATTGTAGAATTCTTAGATGATCTAGGTAACTGGGTGTCATTACAAAGAAAACCTAGAGGGGTTAAGTTGTGGCAGATGTCCATTGTACAAATGCATAGAGCAAAGAAGAAAGGTTGTCAACTTTTTGCAGTAAAAATGGGGAAACTTGAGGAATATAAAGAGTTCATCTCAAGATAATGTAGTATATTATGGACCTCAATGCACCCAAGATGTCGAAGAGGGTGAGGTGTTGGAATCTGGAAAAATGGATATGGAGAAATATCCTATCTTATAGAAATTTTTGGATGTATTTCCATATGAATTACTTGGATTACCTCCCAAGAGAGTATTTAATTTCTCCATCGACATAGTCCCATGGTCGAAACCTATATCAAAAGTACCATATAATAGGATGACCACAACTGAATTAATGTAGTTAAAGGAACAATTAGAAGAATTGTTGTCCAAGGGATTAATAAGACCCAATATCTCACCCTAGGGAGCACTAGTGATCTTTGTGAAGAAGAAAGATGGTACACTACACTTATGTATTGAGTATCAGTTGCTTAACAATGCAACAATAAAGAATAAGTATTTGTTGCCACGTATCGATGATCTCTTTGATCAGATGCGAGGAGCGACAGTGTTTTCAAATATTGATCTATGTTCAAGCTATCACCAACTAAGAATTAGGGATGAAGACATTTTCAAGACAATTTTCATAACTAGATATAGTCATTACTAGTTCACAGTCCTACCATTTGGGCTAACGAATGCACCATCAACATTTATGAACCTAATGAACAATGTATCTAGGAACTATTTAGATAGGTTTGTGTTGGTCTTCTTGGATGATATTTTAATCTACTCCAATAATGAAGAGGAACATGTCAAAAATTTAGAGATTGTCCTCCAACGATTGAGAGAGCATAAGCGGTACAAAAACCTCTCAACGTGTACCTTCTTCTAGAAGGAAGTACATCATTTGGGTCATGTGGAATTCCATCAATGTTTCATGAACACACAATTAATTTGGATTGAAAAAATACAAAACCAAAACTAAAATATCAAAAGTCAATGAGGAAATTGTAAAAACAAAGGTTAACCCATAAAAACACTCATCAATAAGGAACAACAAAGATTAAACATTGTAGAAATGTAAAAAACTAGGAAATCACAATGTAAAAGATATATGAACTTACAAATGACTTTACTTTTCCACTTACAATACCATAGATATAAACCCTATCAACACGCATAGATTTCACCCTCATCAAGCAATTTGAGCAAATAAAAAAATTTCTCGACAAACTTAAAACTTCACACCATAAGCCATTAATGATGCCTGCACTTCAGTCTATTCACAATAAATGAAAATGTGCTAATAGTAAATGCACAATGTCTTCGTTAAAATGCCATGCATCAAGAAAAACACTAGGTGCAAAGACACAACTATATCAAAGAACATTACAAAGTCATGAAATATTTCAAATAACAACAAAACATTAGGAATTTGTTAAATTAATTAAAAAAATATAAAACCACGAGGAAAATGGTAACAACCAATGACTAAATTGCAAAGAAAAGGCTAAAATAATCATTTAATAAAATAATCTCGAAAAACATTAACATGTAAAAATATAAAAATTACCAACATGATTCCTAAGGAATGCATTAATAAGCACATGAGTGCAGTGAAAACATTAGTCTCCTGCCTTAAAAGGAAGGGTCTAAGTACACAAGAGCTTTTAAATGATTCTGACATATTTGTTACAACATGTATGCATACAAATATGATAGTTATAAACCCTTCCAACAACCACAAATTTTACACTGACAGATTTTGCACCTATCTAGAACTAAATTTCATTTTACAGATTGAACACCTATTGGCATGCATGTGTGACAAAAAAAAGATTAGTTGCATTGTTAATGATGGCCAACAGAGAACTCAACATTTATGAATTATGGTGTTAAGTCTTTAACTTAACAAAATATGAAATGACAGTGATATAAGAACTTTCAAACATGTCCTTTTTTGATAGATTGTTTGATGAGGGTCAAATATGTATTTGTTGACAGCCTTAAAACTTGACACCACAATCCATTAATCATTGAAAATTAGGGAGTAACAAATTCTAAATATCCTTGTTAAAATGCCACACATCGACATAAACACTCGATGCAAAGAAACAAGTATATCAAAGAACATTACAAACCCATGAAATATTTCCAATATGAACAAAACATTGCCAATTGATGAAATGAATTTATACCGAGACATTTTGCACCTATTTAGACCTAATTTTCATTTCTATTTAATAGATTGAAGTGCAGCTGACATGCATAAATGCAGTGTAACTTGATTAGTTCCATTCTTAATCATGGCCAACAGATAACTCAACATTAATGAATTATGGTATTAAGTATTTAACTCAAAAATAAAGACTAACCCATAAAAGAACTCAAAGATAGCGAACAATAGACATTAACCTATAAAATACAAAAAAATAAAACAATAGACATTAACCCATAAAATGCACATATGCCAAAAAGTATAAAACGATGCCTGAGCTTCAATTATACTGAGACATTTTCCACTTATTTAGAACTAGTTTTCATTTTCATTTAATAGATTCAAGTGCATTTGGCATGCATGCGTGGAGAAAAAAGATTAGTTTCATTCTTAATCATGACCAATAGAGAAGTCGACATTAATGAATTATGGTGTTAAGTATTTAACTCAACAATAGAGACTAACCCATAAAAACACTTGAACATAGGGAAGAGTAGAGAATAACCCATAAAATGCAGAGAACAATAAACAATAGACATTAACCCATAAAATGAAGAGATGTAAAAAACTATAAAATGACATTGTAAAAGACATAGGAACTTACAAATGCCTTGTTTTTCACGTCCAATACGCTAGACATAAACCCTCTTAACAGACACCAATTTCACCCTCATCAAATAATTTGAGCAAATGGATAAACATGACCAAAATGACCGTGTAAAAGGTATAGGAACTTACAAACACCTCATTTGTCGCTTCCAACACGATAGATGTAAACCCTCTCAACAAACACAAATTTCACCCTCATCAAACAATACAAGCAAATGAATAAACAATCCAAATAATCCTTTGCTCGATAGACTTAAAACTTCACACCATAAGTCATTAATGATGCATGTGCTTCAATCTATTCACAATAAATGAAAATGTGCTAATAGTAAATGCACAATGCCCTTGTTAAAACACCACGTGTCAATAGAAACATTAGTTGCGAAGACACGACTATATCAAAGAACATTACAAAGTCCTGAAATATTTCCAATAGCAACAAAAAATTAGGAATTTGTTAAATTAATTAGAATACTTAACTTAATCAAAAAAATACATTACCACAAGGAAAATGGCAACAACCAATGACAAAATTGCAAAGAAAAGGCAAAATTTTCCTTTTAATAAAATAATCCCAAAAACATTAGCATGGCAAAAAATAAACATTACCAGTACGGTTCCAGAGGAATGCATTAATAGGCATGAGCGTGGTGAAAACATTAGTCTCCTGCCTATAAGATAGGGACTAATAATCTCATAGTTATATTATTTATATTATGTGATCTTGCTTACCCTTTTTTATATTCACAATTTAAATTTTTGTCACTACATTCTAAAACAACATTTTAATATTAAATGTATCTTCTCTGAATTCCTCCTACAATAATCTTCTAATAATAATTAGTGTTTGATTAAGAGAGCTATAAAAATTAGTGTATATTGGCTATTTGATAGCATCAAATATTAGTGTCTATCCATCATTTGATAGTATCCTTTGATGTTACAACTAATAAAGTATTGGAGAAGGTACATAGTAGAAACAAAAAATTAAAGATAACCAATAAATATACCCCTACCAATTATTTATATTGGAAAAGAAAAAATTGAAACAAAATTTTTAATAACATCCACAAAACCAATAATTGTATGGAAAACCCAGTGTATGGGATCTTATGATATAAGTCAAAATTGAATGGTTGGTAGAGTGACCTAAAATGCTTAAACTTGAACTAGAGTGTTGAATGGGGACTAGAGTGGCCTAAAGCACTTCAAGTTGAATGGCTAGTAGAGTGTTGAATGATGACTAGAGTGACCTAGTAGAGTGTTAACTGACGACTAAAGTGACCTAAAGTGCTTAAAAGTTGAATGGCTAGTAGAGTGACCTAAAGTGTTAAAAAAAGAAAATATATTTCTTTTGAAGTCCATACCAAATGATCTGTTTTTGAGTTTGCTTACGGTATATGAGACTACCATATAATTCCAGTTTGCCAATATAATACCTTACCCTATGATTGCAAAGGCAACTAATTAACTGTACTAACTGTAATTCTCTTTCAAGAGCAGAATTGTGGACAGACAATAATGGATTGCGAGAAATCCGATACCGTACCCTACCCTGTGACTTCCATTTCTGTCGATCAGCGGAAGGACGAGGAATTGCAAGGATTTATCGATTTATGGAAGCTCATGTCCGGTTTTATGTACTCCTTGGGGCTGCGCTGGGAAGTGGAATTGGAAATTCCGGATATCATTGCCAAGCGTGGATCTGAATCGATGCTTTCTGCAGAGGAAATTGCTGGATATTTGCCCTCCCCTTCACCCAACATAGACATCCTCTCCCGCACACTCTCATTTCTGGCCACCAGAGGCGTCTTCTCCCAAACTTTGCTACCCAATTCCCCCATTAAATACGGTCTGACGCCCATTTCAAAGTGGCTCATCAAAGACAGAGGCAATGGAGAAGCAACGGAAGGTACTTTGACTCCCATGTTGTTACTGTACACTCACGAAGCCGTGATTGCACCGTGGTATCGTTTGGGGGAGTGTACTCTGTCGGGGAGCGGTTTTCCGTTTGAAGTGGTTCACGGCAAACTGCTCTTCTCCTACGCCGAGAGTAATCCCGATTTTGGCAGGCTGTTCAACGGGGCAATGGATACAGTTTCGAAAATCCTGGTAAAACACATTTTAGCGGCTTACGGCAATGGATTCGGCAAGCTGGAGTTCAGGTCTCTGGTGGACGTGGGCGGTGGAAAAGGTTCCACAATCTCTGTCATTTCTCGCAACTTCCCCAATATTAAATGCTGTAACTATGATCTCCTTGAAGTAATCTCAGAGGTTCCCACTTATGCTGGTACTTTACCTTTAACACACAATGATCAAACTTGTTTTCCTATTTCTTCACAGATGTTGAAAAAGCAAACCCTTGCTGCTTGTTTATGATCTGTTTGTGATACAGGTGTACAACACATTGCCGGCGACATGTTTGTCAGTGTTTCCAATGCAAACGCTATATTTATGAAGGTAAGTCTTCGACGATTTTTTAATAGGAAGACAAATATCTCGAATCTATTCCAGCCTGTTGGGAGGGTTGTTTCAGGTTTAGGAATATAGAATGGAGGAGTGTTTTTTCTTCCATCTTTTCGGATCTGTTGTTGAGCAAGGGGGGTATTTAAGGGTATTTAGGGGAAAGTATCCAGTAGTAGTAGTGGAAGTGAGCATGTTCCAGTAGTTTTTTTTATTGAGTAAAATAACATAAAATTATGTCAGAGACAGCAAATGAACAATAAGTCTGTCAATACAAATAGGTTGAGCTGTCAAGGGATAGCAAAACAGCATACAGAATGGAGCAATCAATAATTAGTAAACATAACTGAGACACTCAGTGATTGGAGAAAGAGCAAAAAGATTTTTGGCGCTTTTTCAAAAGACAACAAGTTCCAATAGTTGTTATAGCATTTGTTGATTTAATGCCCAATATTTTTAACATATTGCGTCAATAGTTGTGACTATAGTTGGGACTTTTAAGTTGTTAGTGTTGATGATGAGTATCCATAACTAAATGAAATGTACTCCTTAGATCTAAAAACCAACAAATCATGTGATGCACATCAGCACACTAATAAAACATAACTTAGTGCACAACTATCTAGTTAACCTTTTTTTGGGTCTTTTTGGTCACCTCAACAAAATTCATGTTGTTGTGGCATCACATTTGATGATGTGATCCCGAAACCTTAGTTCTAATCAGGAGACTTGTTAAGTAAGCTGTTGTAAAAAATTGGGAGTGATTTGAAATTTCCAAGTAATATTTTGAGAAGTGTGAAGTTAGGGTGCTCAACTACTAGGTCTTTTCCCTTATTTTGCTCTAATCCTTAGTGTAAGGATTTATGGTATCTATTCCTCCAATCTATCCTGTTTTATGGCCTCCTTAGCTGGTATTGTTGAGAATTTGTAGAAATTTTTAACAATTAAAAAATTGTAAATACTTTTTAATTTAAGTGGTAAGAAATCTTAAAATTTTTAAGGAAAATTTTCAATCCTATCTCATTTACAATTGCCAAAATTTGAGAATTGAAAAGTAGGAATTCATATTTTCAAATATAACATTCCAATTTTTCCTGTAATTTTTTTTTTTCTTTATTTTATGAGACCTCTAACTCCATAAGAATACACTACGAAAGTCCTTCCATGAAACCAATTAAACACCTTTTAAGAATGAATATTCATTCCTTTGAAACTCCTCCAGCTTAATTTTACCCATATTAATTCCTTTGAAACTCCTCTAACTTAATTTTACCAATATTAATTCCTTTGAAACTCCTCCAGCTTAATTCTACCATCCATTATAAGTACCAATTCCATTATAAAAATGTTTAAGAGTGAATATTCATTCCTTAGATCTATTCTTCAAAACTCCTCCATTTTAATACCAAAAATTAGAAGATATCCATTCCATTTCTTCCACAATCAACCCTTCAGCATCACCAATGAATAAAAATTGCTTTGAACACTTTCAAGAAATGACGACAATTTTTAAATGGCAAAACTTTCATGGTAGTTCCTTAGAACTTTGGTTTTGTATGCAACTTACGTATTTCTTTTCATTTCACATAATGTTACAGTTTATTTTGCATGACTGGGGCGACGAGGAGTGCAAGAAAATTCTGAAAAACTGTCATCAAGCTCTTCCAAAGCAAGGGAAATTGATAATGGTAGAATCGGTGTTGCCAGAGCCGGGGCAAAGCAAGTCCAGCTGGTCTGAAGAATTTGGAGGAATAAAAGATATGACAATGCTTCAACACCAAAGAGGCAAAGAGAGAAGGGAAGGAGAGTGGAGAACATTACTGCAGGCATATGGCTTTAACCACTACAATATCATCCCTCTTCCTTCCAAGCCTTTGCAAGCATCAATAATCGAAGCTTTCCCTGCTCATGTTGAGGACTTGTTTGTTTTAAACCTCAAGTTCTCTAATATCAGATGTTTGCCAACAAAAATGATGCTTATTATATTGCAAGTAATCTTCATGTGGATACAATCTCAGTAAGAGATATCAGGATTGACAATAGTTTACAAACTGCGCATTTACATTTTATTCCACTAAATTTCAGTACAGTATGTAAGGATGTTTGAAAAAGTAATAGTTAAACCTTTTGCTGGCCCATGATGATTTTTTAGTTTTCTCTGTTCTGACCATAATATATTTTGAATTAAAAGCTTTATTTAATACCTATTATTCTTATACATCACCCAATTCAATAGTGAAGGTAAATTTTGATATCAGAATGTTACATAAAGGACTTTAGGAAAAGTCACCGTCAATAATTCACCACGAAATTCATTGCTTGGATAATTCATCGCATATACAATTAGAAATTTTGATTTATGATAATAAAATTGAAAACATTTTTTCAAATTTTTTATTTTATTCTAGTAAACCAATTATACAACAATATCAGTCATCTCTATTATTATTGCCATGGAATTATTATTTTGCATAAAAAATCTCAAGTTCTTGGAAATATATATTAAAAAATGTTAATGCAATGAATTATCTATCCATGGAATGAATTGCTGGTGGTGAATTTTCCACGGACGATAAATTGTTAGATGGTGAATTGTTGACAGTGAATTTTCTAAAAGTGATCAATTGCTTACAGTAAATTTGCCTGAAGCCCACATAAAATGTGGTTTTTTATCAAACACCACTTACTTTTTGAGGGAGTCCACCTAAAATTTGACAGTGAATTTTCATAAAGTGATCATAAGAAGCAGGCGTGTTGAAGTTCTGGAACATGGTGTGAGCAGTGTGCTGTTAGCCACTGCAAAAATAGCTTTCTTTCACTTCAGAATTTGCAGGGCATCGTTTAGACTATAATTCTATCTTTGGATTATGAATTTATGGAGTTACTGAAATTTAGTGTGCTGTGCCTGGACAAAATGCATATCTCACTGGTCTTAGTATAATTTGCGGTATGGCTGTCTTTTATGTCTGGGGTAAGACTCTTTATCTTTGAAAAGAGACAGGTTTACAGTGGTTATTAATTAAAATTAGAAATTTAACATGATGGGAAGAAGTAATGGTAGTGATCCTTGGAACTCATCTCTCATCGGAATGTGTGTCTGCCTTGGAGTTTTATATGGAAATATTTTTGAACAATAGGTGATTTCAATTGCAAAAATTGTGTTTTCTATATGTCTTTTATAAGCATCATGATTTTTTTAGTGTTAATATTCTAATTGTTGAAAAATTTGAGAATCCAAATTGGATTAATAGTTCAAGATATAATGTGACCTTACATGACCTAAATTGTCACATTTTTACAAAATTTAGCAACAATATACATGAATAGATTAAATTCACTTT
>VDFB02109042.1:32142249-32169668 GCA_007258455.2 Sequoia sempervirens
GTCCAAGTATGTGAAGGAATTGTTGAAGTAGTTTGGTATGGAAGATTCAAATCCAGTTGGTACACCCATGGTGACTAGATGTAAGTTGACAACAAAAGATGATTCTCTGAAAGAAAATAAAACTAGATACAAATCAATGATTGGTGGATTGATTTACTTAACTCAAAATAGGCATGATATCATGAATGTTGTATGTATTTTTACAAGATTTCAAGCTGATCCGAAGGAATCTCATGTGACTGTTGTGAAGAGAATTTTTAGATACTTGAAGGGAACAGTTGAATTTGGCCTATGGTATCCTAAAGATGATGATCTTACTTTGAGTGCCTTTACTAATGCTGATTGGGAAAGAGATGTAAATGATAGGAAAAGTACTAGTGGTGGATAATTTTTCTTGGGTAAGAAGTTGATTTCATGGTTAAGCAAAAAGCAGAATGTCATTTCCTTATCTACTGCAGAGGTCGAATACATTGTTGCTGATAACAATTGTACTCAAGTCTTGTGGATGAAACAGATGTTGAAGGATATCAAAGTTGTGTATAATGAGCCTATTGCTTTATTCTGTGATAATTCAAGTGCTATTAACATTTCCAATAATTTGGTGCTGCATTAAAAAACAAAGCGTATATCTATCAAGTTTCACTTTTTGAGGGAGAAGGTAAGTGAAAAGGAAGTCAAACTGGAGTATGTGCCTACTAAGGAGCAAATTGTAGAAATATTTACCAAGTTGTTGCCTAAGGATAATTTCGAGTATCTCAGAGGGAAGTTAGGGGTGATTACCCCTCCTAATTAGAACTAAGGACACATTGCATTGCATCAGTTCGTGCATTTCATGGTCATATCTTGTTTCAAATTGATGTTGTGGTGACTACTACTCAGGTGGAGTAGTCAGATGTTCAAATGTTCAGATATGTGGTTCAGAGTTTGTGTGGAGCCTAGAAATATTTGTCATTGATGTTAAAGGGGGAGAAGAGTCATGTGAAAAACTGTGAATTATCTAAAGAGAAGAGTCATGTGGGGAGAAGAGTTGTGTGAAAAATTTGAGGAGAAAATGAGTCAGAACCTAAGGGGGAGTAAGTGTCAAGAGTTAGTTGCATTGATGGTGTTTTTCACATCATGTGTTTCCATCAATGGCAAAGGGGTAGATTGTTGGATGTTGTGGTTGTGTTGTTGATATGTGGTTTTCATTGATGTCAACACTATTAGCATTAATTCATTAGAAGTTGTCTATATCAAGGATATTGAAAAAATTGTAATAAATGAGTTCCAGGTTGTCAGTAGTGAAGTGAAGTTCAGTAAGTTGATGGTCAGAGGTTGTGGACTAAAGGGTTTGTTTCCGAGTGTATCTAGTTTATCCACGTCAAGTTTCAGAGATCAGTGTGAAGATTTGATCGAGTTATGAAGATTTACATTCTGATAGTTTTTTTGTTGCTTTAGTTGGTGTTTCTAATTGAAGATGAGGCTATTTTAGTTATCTCAATTTTTGTGGATGCTTCTTTAATGTTTTGTGATGTTTGTGGATGCTTCTAGATCATACTTTATCTTTGTTGCATGTCTGCATTGATTGTTGTGCTCGTGGTTGGCGATTTTCTCTTGCCTGTTCATGTTTTTCTTGTTCTTGGCCGACATGATGTTTGTCGCGTGTTGTGGATCTTCGAGGAGTAATTAATTTAAGTGTTTTCATGTTGGAGATGTTAATTTGGGTTTTCACTAAGTTGTGGCCGACCTTGGTTGATTCACATTAATAATCGTAAATGTTTTGGGCCGATAATTTATATTCATTTTATTATTTTGTTGAAGCTGACATGAAGGCATGAAATTTCTTGTTGTGGATATATAAGAGAAATTTTTTATTTGAATTGAAGTGTGCAAGGGAGTGCTTCTATGTGTGTATGCAAACAATGCCATAATCATTCAAAGGTAGAGTATAGTGTGAAGAAGAGTGGAGAAGATTGAAGAAGTGTTCATGTGCTTAACCAAAACTGTAATCAGGCATTAGTAGATGCTATTTTCTTAGTTCAAAATCCAGATGGTTGTAATCTGAATCTTTCTATAAGACAGTGTGTCTTCCTTTGTAATTGAGCAGTGAGCTCTAGGCAGTGTGCCTGAATGCATGTGCATTCCCCATATTTTCATTTCTTATACTTTTAACAAGGTATAATCTTGTGGACTGACCTCCACCGTGATTTTTCCCCTAACAGGGTTTCCACGTAAAAAAAAATAATCTTGGTGTTATGTGTGTTTATGATGTGTTGATGATTTATGCTTTCATGGTTATTAATTAGATTTGAGAATAAGGTTAATAAGTTGAATAAGTTTTAAATTTATGTGACAACTAATTCACCCCCCCTCTTAGTTGTTTTCCCTTGTGTTTCCAACAAGTAGCTGCCATCTTGATAGTTTCAGGGACTTTATTGGTGATAGGTATGGGTTTCTCATGAGATTTGGGAGAAAGAGGTAGCTCTCCCAACACAAAAGTATCCTTCATTAGCTTATAGTTTCCACAATCATCATCCTGGATCACTACTTTGATATCGGGTATGTTATGCACAATGGGTGTTTTTGTTTATGAGGTAGATGCAAGGGATGATGGGTCAACAAATGAGGTAGAAGGTGTAGGCCCTTCGTCATTCTTGGGTATTTTTTGGATCTTATAGAACTTGACCTCAAGATTCTTGTAGTAGTAAACAGGCTTAGGATCCACATGGATGGTAACTTCTCTATCCTCAAAAGGAAACTTTACACATTGATGGTAGGTTGAAGTATAGGTTTTAGGGCATGGATCTAGGGTCAGCCAAGTAGGATGTTGTAGGGAAGATCAAGGTCTAACACTTGGCATGTAGTTTCTATGATGATAGGTCCCGCTTGGATGGGTAGTGTGATGATGCCTTATGATTCCCGCTCTTGGTCATCATATTCTTTGATGGTGGTACTCTTTACTTTCTTAATAGTATCCTCTGAATAGCCCATGTTCTTTATCAATTGAAGGGTGCAAATGTTGAGACCAACACCTCCATCTACTAAGACTCTTTTAACCTTGTTCCTTATGAATGATGACCTCAAGGTGTAAAGCACGATTATGAGATGGCTGCGATGGTAGGTCTTGCTCTGAGAAGGTGAGGAGATGATCCGTGATATGCCCTACCATAGCTTGAAACCGTTCTGTATCTATATCCTCAAGGATAGACGATGCAGACAGAGCTTTCTCTAAGATTTCCTTATGTGCGGGGGATAGCCTCAATAGTTCTAAGATAGAAATTTGTGTGGGGGTCTTCTTAAGCTGATCTATGAGATTGTACATGCTAGGATTTGATGTTGGTAAAGTAGGTTGTTCCCTAGATTAAGATGGATCTCCTTGGATGGTGACTTTACCACGTCATGTGGTGACTCCACACTCCACACTAGGCCCTTTGATGGTGACAATGGTGATGATGCTATCACAAGAAGCAACCACACTGGAATATGTATGCTACACATTTGTGTAATCTTTAGCCTTCCCAGTGTTGTTCCCTTTGCTATGATTTGGCATAAGGTTCTTGTATATCTTAAGATCTTGGTTGCCAGCTGGTACTTCAACTAATATGTCTTCACTCCTAATGAGATCTTGGATAATATTCTTGAGCCTCATATAGTTTGATGTTTTGTGCCCTTTGATTTTGTGAAAATCACAAATATCTTTTTCATTGTACCATGGTGGTTTATCCTATGGTTCTTGGTAGTTTTCAAAATTTGGAAGCATTATCAGGTTTGACTCTACCAATTTCTTCATGATAGTCTCAATGGGTTTCGACATCTGTGTATATTTACATTTTGATTAGTTGTTTATGTTAGGTGTTCACCTCTGTTGTGTTTCAGTGTTATTGACTTGATTGTTTTGTGGTGGTGTTGTTTGTTCCACAGTTGGTTGAATGTTAGCTATTTGATTGTTGTTTGGCCTAGGAGCACTTAAGACCACCTTAGCATCTACAATACCATCATTCATTACATTCTTGTTCTTATCCCATACACAATGCTTGTCATTTGAACTTGTTGATTGACAGTTATTTTTGTAGACTTGAGTATTTCCCTATGAGATTAGAGCTCTTTCGATGTTAAGGGCTCTAGGGACAAGCTTGCCATAAGATGTGATGCACTGCATTTTCAAGTGGAAGGATAGATCTGGATCTAGATTTGCTATGATGATCTCCACTTGTTGTTCATTGGGAATTGGCCACTTGATTTTACTCGCTCTTTGCCTTCATCGTTGCAAGAAATTGGTGAAAGATTCTCCCTTGTTTTGTTTGAGAGTATATAACTCTTCTAAGCTTACGTCCATGTCAAGATTGAAGGAGAAGTGATCTATGAATTTGTCAATGATTTCTTGGAAAGTTTTGATACTTGTAGGTAATTAAGAAAACCAATCCATGGCAAGACCTATTAAACTTCATGGGAAGAGGTGCATCAAATAGGGCTCATTATAGGCAAAATCCATACACATGACGTTAAACTCTTTGATATGGTCCACAAGACTTCCTCTCCTTTGTATTTATCGAATTTGGGAAATTCAAAACTGGGAGGGAATGGTACCATTGTGATGTTTCGATCGAATGGATATGGTATTAAGTTTTGTGTATAGGGTTTCTTCATTTTACCCATCTAGATATCCTTCATTTCTTGTGTTAACGCCTTGAGTTGCAATGCCATATCTTCTTGTGGGCTTGGTGGAGGAACATATGTTGCATATTGTGGGATGGTGGATGAGGCATACATGGTATTTTGATATGATGAGGTGTTGTATGGCATGTATGGTGGTGTAGGATAAGGTGATGATGGTGTAGGTGTATATGTTTCTAATGTGTTTGGGTTGAAGATGTTTTGTTGAGGGTTATAGTATAAACCCTATTGTTGTTGTTGTGCGAGCAATTGTTGTTGTTCGACATATTGTTGAACTTGTTGTTATTGTTGGGCTTGTCATTGTTGTTGAGCTACTAAGGCTGCTTGATGTGCTGCTAAGGCTACTTGATGTTGTTGTTGTTGTTGTTGTTGTGCTACTAAGGCTACTTGCTATTGTTGCTACTGTTGTTGTGCTACTAGGGTTGCTTAATATTTTTGTTGCTATTGTTGTGCCCCTAGGGCTGCTTCTTGTTGTTGTGCTGCTAGGGCTACTTGATGAACATGTTGTTGTGCGACTAAGGTTGCTTGTTGTTATTGTGCTACTAGGGCTTCTTGTTGTTATTGTTGATGTTGGACTACTTGCTAATAAGCCTATTGTGCTTGCTATAAAGCTAGAGCATGTGCTTACAATGTAGGATCAATCAGTGGTTGGGACATCTGTGATGGGCTTTGGGTGTTGATGTTTTGTGCGGGTTGCAAATTATTGATGAGAGGTTGGGGGTTCACTTGGTTTAACATTCCTTACAAGATAATGGATTGAGATGGAGGAATGTAAGTTTGAGGTCCCATTTGATGTTAAATGACTTGGGGGATGAATGGTAAAGATGATGATGGCACCATTAAGTATTGCAATGTTAAGGGCACATTAGGACCTTGAGTCTTTTGATTGAAAGGATTCCCTTATGTTTTAGATGCGGCCACATTATTACCTTGGTTAATGAGATTTGTGATCAAGGGATTTTTTTGATGTGGGTTGATGATGGATGAAATAGATGTGTTTTGGGCAACTGTTGGGTTTGATGTATCATGGGGAGGATTGGATGAAGATGTTCCCTATTGTGTGAATGACTAATTTTGCATGAGGGTATTCCCTTGCCCTTTTGGGTATACTTGTGACACTTGGTCCACACTACTTTGTGTGATGTTAGGCACATTTGTGGTACTCATGGTTATGGATGAAGATGGGTGTCCTCAATATGTTGAGGTTGTTGTGGAGTAATGAAGTGTAAGTGCTTTATATGGATGTTGGGGATCCTCGAGAACAAGGGTAGTGCCAAATGTTTGTGTCCAAGTGGTTGTTTGGGATGGAGTTGTGTTGAGAGTACCCAAAATTGTGTTGCTTTCAAATGGAAGAGTGTGACCAAAGTCCTTGGCAAGACTAGTCGCAAGACTAGGAATAGATGTTTGACTTAGCCCTAGTGATGGAGTTGTTTGAATAGTGGATGAAGTCAAGCCTTGTGTCAATTATTATGCAAAAAAGGGGGGGGGGAATTGGAGCCACATTTTCTAAGGCTTGATGTTCCATGATTTCTTCCCTAGTAAGTCTAAATGGATTTTTCATGATGTCTTCTATCTCATACGACTATGATGGAGACAAGGGTTGTTGTGATGGGGTAACATGACTTCTTGAATCAAATTCTAGAGGATTGGGATCACTTGAGATGAATGTGACTTTGGTTTTCTCCATGATTCTCATATGTTGTGATCTTGTTTTCACCATAAATTTTGGGTCACCTATTGGAGAGTTGTGTTGAGATTTGTAATGTTTGTACTCTCTAGTTGAATCAAATCTAGGTAAAAGGGATGCTCTAAGTATTTTTGGAGCAATTATGGTAGTGGGAGATGAAAAGATGAATGATATGGGGAGTGATCTTTGCAAACATTTTGGGACAACACTTTTTACTTAGGTTTGGTGTTTTGATGTTTGGATAAAGGATGTTTATGAACTTGTGAATCTTTAGGGTAGAATTGTGACCTTCAAGATAAACTAGTTCAAAGATGATAACTAACTTAACCAAATGCATGGAAAAGGATTCATTTCACATACAAAATAGCTAAGTTAGGATTTGGGTTGATAGATGTCTAAGTCGAAAAGTGTTGGTGTGTTCAAATTTTTTTGCAAAGTTTGGTGAAGTGAAATTTGGATTTTGATAAGGGGTGGATAAAAGTGTTTGACTCAATGTTGACTTAGAGTGAATCTTTGCTTTCAAAGACCAAGGTGGTGAGAAACATGCTAGACCTCTAAAGTTTTCAAATCCTATGATCAAGGAGAAGTTCTTATGAAATGTGTAGATCTAGTTTGCTCATGAAATAGCATAGAAAACATCTCCTTAGTGGTTTATCTTGGTTGTGGCATTGTCTTAGGATACGTCTTCTAATATGCTTTGAACTATGATGTCTAAGTTTGAAATTGCGACATGTAGACCTTCTCTTGGGGATTTTGATTTTGCATGAGATGATTTAGAGAAGTTCAAGATCATGAAAAAGACCAACATTTTGACTTTCAAATAAGGCATACAATTTTGGATTATTCATTGAAACACATCTATAAAAGTTCCTTGTCAACCTATTCCTATTTTGATAGAGTGCCAAAATGTGTTGTTTGATAGCTTTTGGACTATGATGTCTAATTTTAAAGTGACAACATATAGACCTTCTCTTGGGGATTTTTATTTTGCATGAGATCATTTAGAGAAGTTCAAGATCATGAAAAAGATGATATTTATTGCCACATGAGGGGGTGGTAATATGGGCCTTCCAACCACAATATTAGCTTGTTCCTCTTCTTCATCTATGATATATGTTGTGTTTCTCCACTGGGTTGATGTTTCCTTTGTTTCAAAAAGTGAATCTTCTCGAACTACTAATTGTATTAGTTTGTTCTCCTTCAATGAGTTCAAAGTTTGGTTGAATGATAGAGGGTGTAAGATTGGGTTGTTCAACCGAAGTGATCAGATGCCAAATGGTCATGTGGGGTTCAATTTTTCAATTTATCTTGCTTAAATGAGTTTCTTTTTACCAAAAACACTTGTCTTTCTTAAGTTCAAACTAAATGTCTATGTCAAAAAAATCATCAATTCCACAAAGTCTATTTTGTGAAAAGGATGAAGTTAGGGGCATAGTTACCTAGGTTAACTATGGGAAGTGTGGATTCAGATGTAAACCAAAATATTTAGAAGTCTCTAAGAATAAATCCTTGGGACAAGCATCAATATCAAAGTTTTGTCAAAGGGTATCCATACTTAGACCAAAGGGTTTGAAATTTTGAAAAGACTTTGTTGATGTTTGTTTGCAATTGTTTTGGAATCAACCAAGTGTTAAACTGACTCTCAATAATTTATAATCCTATATAGAGCAAGTACAAATTTCTTAATAGGCTTACCATCATCGGAAGAGATGATTAATCCCTGACTATGAAGTGGACAAATAGGCTACGCCAAGTAAATGTAACATCTTGACATGCCAAGCAAAGGAGTCCATTCCCCATTTTCTTTATTGTCTTAATAAAAAATTAGACATGGTAAGTAACTTCTGGGTGCAGTGCTACTCACATGCACTACCTTGAAATACATTTCAGAATCGAACTTGGTTAGCCACTACAAACAAGGATTTTAATGACCATATCTGAGATAAATTGGTTCCATACACATGGCGATTTTACTCAATTAAGAGGCCTCCCAGCCCTTAGAAATATCTAAGGGTTTTAACACATCACAAGGATACTAAGGGATACATTCGTCGGTATGGGACAACCACAACCAACTTGATTAGTGACTTTCATCACAACCAAATATTTATATAGCGAGTCGAAATGAAAGCATTGCTTTGGGTCGTTCCCTCTCTCAAGTTGGGAGGCAAACCCTTTTGAAGGTGACACATGTTTGAAGCATAAAAATATTTTCATCACCCAAGATTTCCAATAGGCACGAGGGCAGAGGATAAGTGCTTCCAAGCAGAAAAGTAGACTTGTGTGTTTCTCTTCACCTAAGATTGCATGAAGCACAAGGGGATTGGATACACACAACAAGAATATGTAGCCAAATCAAACACATGTTCATTTTAATCCATCATAGCAAAATGAGTTCATTTTAAACAACAAACGAAGTATGGAAGTTGTACTATTCAATTTTAATCCAACAAGCAAAATGATGTGAGGGTTCAGTTTTAACCAATTTGAATGTTCATTTTAAAGCCCAAAATAAATCTAGTTCGGTCCTAAAATGTGAAATAAAAAGCATCATAAATGGGTTATAATTGCCCCATAAGTGTCGCAACACTTGTTAGAATTTATAATTCAATGATACTAGTACGCTTCTTCACTTCAAGTTTTGTTGTCCAAGCTTGAAAAACCCAGTTAGCCTAAAAAAGCGAGAAGTTAGTAATGTGTCAAAAAGAAGATAAAATCAAAAATTTACAGCACATGCTAAAAATCACTCATTGTTTTTGCTTACTAGTAAAAAGCATCATTGTTCACGATAGCATTGCCATAATTCAAATGAGCGTCACTCTGCAGTAAGACAGAGACAATGATAGCATCACTATTTGGTGGCATCACCATTTTTAAATCCTCGATACTTCTAAAAAGTATTAGCATCACAGTTTGTTTGAATCAGTGTAAGGGTTTTAATTAGGCATCGTTGTTTCTAATGGAAAGAGTGTCGCTATATGGTGATGCCTAACAAAGGCATCACTGAAATCTTTAAGAGTGTAGTTGTACCTGCAAAAACATAAAAAAGGGACTTCGAGAGAAAAATTCATTAAATTTGATCGATTATGCCCTCCTTCTAGCGCCAAAATGTGACTGATGGATTAGTATGGGCCAACTACACTTGATCCATGAGGATTCAAAGCGTAATTGTGCCACCAAACATCAGTCCAATAAGATCAATCAATAAAACTAAACTAAGAATCCATTAAAACTTAACATATTAAACTAAGAAAGCTTTAGAAACACCTATTCTAATCAGAAGGAATGGGAAATTAAAGGTAAGGTGAAATCAATGAATTTAATGCTTCATAAATTGGTGGTGGATGTTGATCGCCTGGGTATAACTCACGAGGAGAGGATTTCCTCTTTGGAAATGTTGGTTAATAAGACTTTGGAGGAAAACATTGTTAATATTAAGGAAAAAATTGGTAAGCTGTCAGATGATTTAAAAATTTATGTGAACATTAGCAATAATTCTTTGAAGTCAACTGCGAAGGGTCTTTTGGTTTTAAATGAGAAAGCCTTGAAATGGACTGGTAAACCCCTAGAGTTGGGTGAAATTGAGAAAGATGTTGAGGATGTGAATTTCTCGAACCTGGTGGACAATAATTTGGATTTTGCTCTAGGTAAGGAAAAGGATGTGGAGGTTGGCCCTTGTTTGAGGATGAGGAGTAAGACAAAGAAGTAGGTGGCCATAGTGTTTGATGAGATTAAGGATGTCATGGAGATGCATGAGGGGGTCATTGAGGAAAATCTAGCCTTGGTTAATGTTCTAGAAAAGATGTAGCTATGTTGACTCTTTTGCTTGATTGGCCTGGTTGCTGATGTTTTTGCTGGTGGTTTGCTGATGGGTTTATTTGGTTTATTTTGTTGTCAACATTTTGGTTTTTTGGGCTATGGATTTTCTAGGCTGTCTTTTTTGCAGCTTATTGTCTTTGTAAAGGGTTTTGGGGCCCCTTCAAAACCTACTTTTCCTTATCAAAAACTTATCCTATTAGGGGAGTGGTATCGCATTGATGTGGAATGTTGACCTTTTCCCAATCCTATGGATAAATGAGCATGTTCTGATTGATTCTATTGAAGAGAATCGATGGAATTGATGAAAGATAAGTGATGAAACATGATTTAAATGCTAAATTAACATGATGCAAGCTATTTTAACATGATCTATGCTAAGATGATCGATATGGATGTATGCAAAGCTAATCTAAATGGATTTTAAACTAAAAGATTGAAACCCTAATTACCAAATATGCTAAATGTATGCATCTATGTTACCATGGAAGCCATTAATGGAAGCTAAGCTAATATGATGCAATAAATTAAACTAAAAGATGCTAAATAAGTGCTAAATATGAGTGCAAGTGCAAGTGATTTTAAAAGCATAAGTTTGTTGTTAAAAGATGGATCCATTTGTCTCCAAATAGTGACCTATTTATAGGAGAACAAATGAGAAATGAAGGGTTGATATTGAAAAAGCTAATCAATGGTCAAGGATGGAGGAAAGGTGAAACATGGATTATGGATTCTCATCAACGGATGAGAATCAATGATCACATGGATCAAGGAAAGAATCAAGGGTCCATATTCTTCCAAACAAACACAGTCAAAACATGCACAAGAAGTCTTGTAAGTTTGTTTAGGAAGAAGAATATTCCCTTTTTTAAATGAGTGAGGAGAGAGTATATTCTTTGAAATATTCTCATGGGTGAGGAGAAATTAGATATTTAGAAAATTAAAACAATGTTTTAATGTGCAAAAGAGGAAGGAATATTCCTTTTAGAGGAATGTGCAGAGGAATATTCCCTTGCAAGTGGGGGGAATTAGATTTATTAGTAATTGATAATCAAATAAAGATTTAATTATGCAATTAGGGGAATTTCATGATATTCATTAAATAAAGTGATTTAATAAAAAGGGGAAAAGTGAAATGATATTTAATTAATTATCTTAAGGTTATTTAATTAAATAAGAAGATTTAGGGATTTAAATTAAATAACTTGATGTATTTAATTTAATAAAATGAAATGTTAGCATGGAAGGGGGTGAATTAACCTATTAGATTAATTAGATTAATAGATGCAAATGACATAATTAATTAAATAGCTAGGAAATTTTAATCAATTAAGCGAAAAGAGGATGGGTTTGAGGATGAAATGATGTTAGTATACCTGATTCGAGTGCATGATATCATTTAGGACATTTTTAAGTGTCTACAACACCGTTATAAATTTGTACCAATCTCCAAACTAAAAAATTACCCCTTCCAATATTAATATCTTTTTTAGTTTCTATAGGTGACACAAGTGTCCAAATTTAGTGTAGGTGTCCTATTTTTATGCCTATAGAGGGTAGGAGCTCCCAAATTTAATAGAAATGTCCTTCCAAAATTTCATAGTGATGTTTTAGTGCCAAATTATAGTGCTATGGAACCTCACAATTATTTGTTACTATCAATAGTTCCTCAAATATCCTCCAAGTTCCTAGTTTTGGAAGATTCCTAGTTTGATAGTCCTTTACTAGCTTCTTTAGTATTGCATTTGTCATAACTTTTAGTACACCTAGAAACACAAACGTATTCTCTCTCTCTCTCATACTTTACTAGTTTATATATTTTCCTAGCTTAGTATTTATTTAATTTTTTGAAAAATATAAAGGTATTATTTCATTTATGTTTTACATTAGTGCTAGATTTCAAATGAGTTATAATTAATTGATACATTGAAAGACTTGAAACCTAGGTGTGATAGTTGTCATAATCATATACTAGATTAACCTAAGTTTTTACTTTTGTTTATTTCATGGGATTGAGAGGCATAAGACAACTATATAAACTTATCTGTAAAATAGAGTTGCAAAAAGAATGAAAGAGATTGATGGAGAGAGCTAGGAATATGCTTAATGGAGTGAAATTAGTTCAAAATAATTGGGTGAATGTTATGAGCTCAACTTGTTATTTAATTAATAGATCTCCAATATTAAGGTGAATATTTAGAACTATGTCCAACTTTTATAAAGGTAATGACCAACATAAATATATTTTTTTAAACTTTGAGCACCTAAAAGTGGCATATATGTTTTAAATTTGAAATGATATAAACTAATGAGATATAAAACTTTTAGCATAGTTTATGTTTATAATTTTTTTTTTAATTTTAAAAATATTTTCAGATATTTTTTAGATAAATTCAAGAGAAGAATTTAAATTTTGAAAAGCAATTCAAGAAATGAGGTTGGTAGGCCTTCACCTTTAATATTGTATTTTTTTAAATTTTAATCAAATTTACCCCACTTAGCTAACTTGAATATATAGTATATAGAAAACAATTATTTTCAATGATTTTTTTTTTTAACAAATTTAAAAATTCATTTACTAAAAATGTAACAATTTCAACCACCCTTCACTTTATGTCTAAACTATTTATCATAAACAAAAATAAATTGTACCCTTTTGGAGAGATTTATCTCCTCTAGTGTACCATATTTTTCTTAACTTTTTATAATAAAATTTAGTACTTTTTAAATTTTCAATTAGCTTTATGTTTCATTATAATGACCTAGTTATAGAAAATTTAAAAATAATAATAAAAATATTAAATATTAAAAAAAATGCTTAGATTCTAGGCTCCAAGCCCTACCAAAAGATATTTTCAAATTTTATTGAAAATATACTTAATTGGAGGAATTTAGAGTTGAAGTTACAATTTTGTTAAATTTGTTAAAAAAGGGGGTTAAATTGTCACATAGACTACTAACTCAACACTTTTGGGTGAAACTATTTCACCCACTTGAAATGGTTTCAACTATTTTTTTTTGGTAAAAATGGTTTGTGTGCCATTTTTTTTATTTAACATGTTTTAGGAGAAATATTTTCAACCAAAATTTTTTTGGGCCAAAATGGTTTTTCCTAAAATTGGTTATGCCACAAGACACCACATAGATCTGGCTAAAACTATTTTGATAATTTTTTTTTAACTAAAACATGTTTTCCCAAATATATTTTGTTGGCCCAAAGTGTGACATAGCTATGAATTTTCACCCATTAGCTCTTGTTGACAAAAACCCTAAGGATTCTTGGTTAGAAAAGAAACCTTCATTGTATGATATCAAGGTTTTTAGTTGTAAGTCACATGTATGTCTGCTTAAAGATAAGATATCCAAATTATATTTTAAAAAGGGGAGATATTTATGTTAATCAAGTACAAATTATGTAAAAGGATACACGCTCTAAAATATTGAGAATAGAAAGATACTATATAGTCAAAATGTGAAATTTAGGGAGATCAAATCTTCTCTTAAGACTTTGCAACCAAAAGATGAGGAGAAAACAATGGAAAATGAAGCTAATGATCAAAGAGACTACAATTGAGTTTGAAATAAAGATTCTACAAATAATTGATGAGGAAGTTAGTTCAAAGAGAGAGTATTTTAAGGAACAAAAGAAACCTCATACTCCACTCATGAGGAGGTCTACTTGGTAAAGAAAGCAAATGAAAATATATAGAATACTTGATTTTAGTTGTATTTTTAATTTTTCAACTAACATTGATGAAATTAGAATTTTGAAGGAGGCAATAAAGTCTACATATAGGTAGTCCTATAAAAATATCATGTTTGAGGAGGTGGTTACACTAAATAAGAATGGCACATAGGAATCGATGAAGCTTCCTCAAGATAGGAAACTTGTTGAATATAAATGGGTTTTTAAGAAAAAGTTTGATTTGGATGAAAAGATAGAAAACTACAAGGAAATGTTAGTGGCTAAGGGTTATTATTGGGTAGATGGAATCAATTTTGTTGAGATCTTCTCTCATCTTTTGCAGCTTACATCTATCAATTTTTTGTCAAGTCTAAAATAATGAATGTTAAGATAAATTTCTTGCATAGGTACTTAGAGGAAGAGATCTACATGAAACATCTAGAGAACTTTATTTTGAAGGGTAAGAAGGACTTGGTTTGTAGGTTGAAGAAATATCTTTATGTCCTGAAACAATCCCCACATATGTGGTATCAAATTACTTAGTGCTTGAGATGGAGGTTGCATGTATATTTGTAGATATTGTTAAGTTCTAAGAATTTCTTTGGACCGTTGGTCAGTGATACTCATGTGAAGGCTTGATCTAAAAGTGTATTGTAATTGTGGTTTATTAAATAATTCATTGAGTTACTTTGGAGTGTGGGATTTTTCACTTGAAATTATTTTCCCCATATACACCTGTGTTATTATATATATTATTTATTTTATGCTTAAATGCTTATCTTCTTTATATAATTGCTAAAATATTAAAATTTGCACAACACTCTCCTTAGAATATTAAAGTAGGAAGTGTTTGTGTACCTTGCTTCCTTTTAATGTCTAGTAATATTGAGAAGGAAAAAGTGGGTATATTTTTTTCACTATACCACACCCCACAAAGCTCATCTTCATTATGGAAAATAGGGAGTCTATAAGCAACTAGTCAAGACTATAAATCAATAGCTATGCTAAATAATCTTCCATACACAAATGGGGAGTGATAAATATTTTCTAATGAATTGAAAAGCCTTTTCTATCTATAAAGTCAAAAACATAGGAACCAAATAAGTTGACGAGGAGGTTTTTAAAGTGAAAAAAACTAATTAGAAATCAAGGGTTGCTGGTCTAGCCAACAATCTTCCCAAAAATGAGTTTTTGTATGATTCCTAATTCTCTTTAAGTAACCCCTTTGTGTAAAATTCTCCTATAGATTTCAATAAATTATTCCAAATAAGAGAACCCTTAGGAATCTCTCTAGTAGAAATAAAAATTGTCTTCTCTCCCTCCTAAGTTCTTAGCACTTGTCATATGAAACCAAACATTATTATTATCCCTGAAGCCTTAGTTTATCTTGCCCAATAAATCTTGTTATTAGTTGAGTTTTACTTAAGATAAATCCTCTAATACTTTTCAAAAGTGTGGAATTTGTCCCAACTAATCAAAGAAATCCTTTGCTTCTCCTCCACACTTGACCAAAGGAATACTCTCCAAATTTGTTCAAACTTCTCCAAAATATACTTAGGGATTTTGAATAATGAAAGGAAGTAGATAGGAATTATTTGTAGGGAAGATTTAAGGAGCCAAAATTTTCCTACTTGACTCAATAGTTTTCCCTTCCAGATAGCTAATTTCCTTTGCATTATTTCCAAGACTATGTTCTAATATAGAGGTTGAATTTTATTAACAATTAAAGGCAAACCCAAGTAGCAAGCTGGTAGATTGGCACAAGAAGAGTTTAAATTAAAGGTTTTTTTTTGTTGGATGGGGCCACCTATATTGAAGAAGAAAATATTTCTTTTATAAAAAATATTAACTTAGCTAAAATTAGCAAGATTTTTATGTAGCTAATTTCCTTTGCATTTCAAGACTATGCTCCAATAAAGAGGTTGAGTTTTCTTAATAATTAAAGGTAAACCCAAGTAGTAAGCTGGTAGATTGGCATAAGGATAGCTTAAAATAAAGGTTATTTTCTATTTGATGGGGCCACTTATATTGAATAAGTAAAGATTTATTTTATCATAATTAATAACTTAGTTAGAAGTACCAACATATCTATGTAGAGTTTCCATCCAATAATGTTAGTAATGCAAAAGTAGGTATTTTTAATTATGATTCAATATAGAAATATGGATACCATAGGGGTAGGCATTCATAAGGAGACTTGTATGTTGTATGAGACATTGGGATAAGTATTTAATTTGGGTGTCACATTGGTAAAATTATTATTATTGAGAAAAAATAGTACCAAATATTTAATTTGGGGTCATGGTTTTAAGACATGTGGTTAATGTAAAACTACTTAGTGGTTTTGTGAAAGCTTGTCTTAATAAAAATAACTTGATAAGTTGTTTAGGTTGGCTCGTATAACCTTTCGCTTGTTGGCTAAGATTGGATTGAGCATCTCTTGTAGGTTACATATGTGATTATAGGAAGCATGAATTGCAATGTGTGGCTACATAGTTCTCATTTGCTTGTTCACATAGAGGAATGCAACTAAGGTGCTTGACACTTTAAAATATTTATATGGAGACATTGCAAGTGTATTACAATCTAACTTATTGAGATAATACATTGAGTATGTGAGCAATTTTGGAGGAGGGGTTTTTTTCTTGAGATTTTTCCCATGGTACATCTAGCATTATCTTGTGGTGTGCTTGTTATTTTTTTTTGTATTATAGATTTTGAGTACAAGTGTCTTGCAATTGTGTCTCTCACAATGGTTACATGAAAATGACATATTTTGATACAAAATCCTTTTAGGGAAAACTCTTTTTTTTGGGAAAAATATCCATTCTATAGTCTAAGACTTTAAAAGAGTGAAACTAACAAGGGATTTGGAGTAATTTTGAAAACATATTAGTACTTACGAAACTCACTATTTAAGCCTTAATCTCAAGCACATAATAAATAAAATAAGAAATCTATGAAACCATCAAATAGAAATTAGGAAACAATGAACTAAAACCACCCAAAATGTGGCACCCAAATCCCTAGTTAAAAAACCAAATCCCAAATCCCAAGATGAGTCCATAGACTAAAAATAACATATTCCTTCCATCTATCATAAGTTTGTGATAATCCACTCACCAAACTGGATGCTCCATTTTGGGTACATTATTTCTATTCAAAGATACCTCATGACGTGTCATAATATGTATCACAAGTTGATCAACAAATGTAAGCTGGTAGATTGGCATAAGGATAGCTTAAAATAAAGGTTATTTTCTATTTGATGGGGCCACTTATATTGAATAAGTAAAGATTTATTTTATCATAATTAATAACTTAGTTAGAAGTACCAACATATCTATGTAGAGTTTCCATCCAATAATGTTAGTAATGCAAAAGTAGGTATTTTTAATTATGATGCAATATAGAAATATGGATACCATAGGGGTAGGCATTCATAAGGAGACTTGTATTTTGTATGAGACATTGGGATAAGTATTTAATTTGGGTGTCACATTGGTAAAATTATTATTATTGAGAAAAAATAGTACCAAATATTTAATTTGGGGTCATGGTTTTAAGACATGTGGTTAATGTAAAACTACTTAGTGGTTTTGTGAAAGCTTGTCTTAATAAAAATAACTTGATAAGTTGTTTAGGTTGGCTCGTATAACCTTTCGCTTGTTGGCTAAGATTGGATTGAGCATCTCTTGTAGGTTACATATGTGATTATAGGAAGCATGAATTGCAATGTGTGGCTACATAGTTCTCATTTGCTTGTTCACATAGAGGAATGCAACTAAGGTGCTTGACACTTTAAAATATTTATATGGAGACATTGCAAGTGTATTAAAATCTAAATTATTGAGATAATACATTGAGTATGTGAGCAATTTTGGAGGAGGGGTTTTTTTCTTGAGATTTTTCCCATGGTACATCTAGCATTATCTTGTGGTGTGCTTGTTATTTTTTTTTGTATTATAGATTTTGAGTACAAGTGTCTTGCAATTGTGTCTCTCACAATGGTTACATGAAAATGACATATTTTGATACAAAATCCTTTTAGGGAAAACTCTTTTTTTTGGGAAAAATATCCATTCTATAGTCTAAGACTTTAAAAGAGTGAAACTAACAAGGGATTTGGAGTAATTTTGAAAACATATTAGTACTTACGAAACTCACTATTTAAGCCTTAATCTCAAGCACATAATAAATAAAATAATAAATCTATGAAACCATCAAATAGAAATTAGGAAACAATGAACTAAAACCACCCAAAATGTGGCACCCAAATCCCTAGTTAAAAAACCAAATCCCAAATCCCAAGATGAGTCCATAGACTAAAAATAACATATTCCTTCCATCTATCATAAGTTTGTGATAATCCACTCACCAAACTGGATGCTCCATTTTGGGTACATTATTTCTATTCAAAGATACCTCATGACGTGTCATAATATGTATCACAAGTTGATCAACAAATGTAAGCTGGTAGATTGGCATAAGGATAGCTTAAAATAAAGGTTATTTTCTATTTGATGGGGCCACTTATATTGAATAAGTAAAGATTTATTTTATCATAATTAATAACTTAGTTAGAAGTACCAACATATCTATGTAGAGTTTCCATCCAATAATGTTAGTAATGCAAAAGTAGGTATTTTTAATTATGATGCAATATAGAAATATGGATACCATAGGGGTAGGCATTCATAAGGAGACTTGTATGTTGTATGAGACATTGGGATAAGTATTTAATTTGGGTGTCACATTGGTAAAATTATTATTATTGAGAAAAAATAGTACCAAATAGTTAATTTGGGGTCATGGTTTTAAGACATGTGGTTAATGTAAAACTACTTAGTGGTTTTGTGAAAGCTTGTCTTAATAAAAATAACTTGATAAGTTGTTTAGGTTGGCTCGTATAACCTTTCGCTTGTTGGCTAAGATTGGATTGAGCATCTCTTGTAGGTTACATATGTGATTATAGGAAGCATGAATTGCAATGTGTGGCTACATAGTTCTCATTTGCTTGTTCACATAGAGGAATGCAACTAAGGTGCTTGACACTTTAAAATATTTATATGGAGACATTGCAAGTGTATTACAATCTAAATTATTGAGATAATACATTGAGTATGTGAGCAATTTTGGAGGAGGGGTTTTTTTCTTGAGATTTTTCCCATGGTACATCTAGCATTATCTTGTGGTGTGCTTGTTATTTTTTTTTGTATTATAGATTTTGAGTACAAGTGTCTTGCAATTGTGTCTCTCACAATGGTTACATGAAAATGACATATTTTGATACAAAATCCTTTTAGGGAAAACTCTTTTTTTTGGGAAAAATATCCATTCTATAGTCTAAGACTTTAAAAGAGTGAAACTAACAAGGGATTTGGAGTAATTTTGAAAACATATTAGTACTTACGAAACTCACTATTTAAGCCTTAATCTCAAGCACATAATAAATAAAATAAGAAATCTATGAAACCATCAAATAGAAATTAGGAAACAATGAACTAAAACCACCCAAAATGTGGCACCCAAATACCTAGTTAAAAAACCAAATCCCAAATCCCAAGATGAGTCCATAGACTAAAAATAACATATTCCTTCCATCTATCATAAGTTTGTGATAATCCACTCACCAAACTGGATGCTCCATTTTGGGTACATTATTTCTATTCAAAGATACCTCATGACGTGTCATAATATGTATCACAAGTTGATCAACAAATGTAAGCTGGTAGATTGGCATAAGGATAGCTTAAAATAAAGGTTATTTTCTATTTGATGGGGCCACTTATATTGAATAAGTAAAGATTTATTTTATCATAATTAATAACTTAGTTAGAAGTACCAACATATCTATGTAGAGTTTCCATCCAATAATGTTAGTAATGCAAAAGTAGGTATTTTTAATTATGATGCAATATAGAAATATGGATACCATAGGGGTAGGCATTCATAAGGAGACTTGTATGTTGTATGAGACATTGGGATAAGTATTTAATTTGGGTGTCACATTGGTAAAATTATTATTATTGAGAAAAAATAGTACCAAATATTTAATTTGGGGTCATGGTTTTAAGACATGTGGTTAATGTAAAACTACTTAGTGGTTTTGTGAAAGCTTGTCTTAATAAAAATAACTTGATAAGTTGTTTAGGTTGGCTCGTATAACCTTTCGCTTGTTGGCTAAGATTGGATTGAGCATCTCTTGTAGGTTACATATGTGATTATAGGAAGCATGAATTGCAATGTGTGGCTACATAGTTCTCATTTGCTTGTTCACATAGAGGAATGCAACTAAGGTGCTTGACACTTTAAAATATTTATATGGAGACATTGCAAGTGTATTACAATCTAACTTATTGAGATAATACATTGAGTATGTGAGCAATTTTGGAGGAGGGGTTTTTTTCTTGAGATTTTTCCCATGGTACATCTAGCATTATCTTGTGGTGTGCTTGTTATTTTTTTTTGTATTATAGATTTTGAGTACAAGTGTCTTGCAATTGTGTCTCTCACAATGGTTACATGAAAATGACATATTTTGATACAAAATCCTTTTAGGGAAAACTCTTTTTTTTGGGAAAAATATCCATTCTATAGTCTAAGACTTTAAAAGAGTGAAACTAACAAGGGATTTGGAGTAATTTTGAAAACATATTAGTACTTACGAAACTCACTATTTAAGCCTTAATCTCAAGCACATAATAAATAAAATAAGAAATCTATGAAACCATCAAATAGAAATTAGGAAACAATGAACTAAAACCACCCAAAATGTGGCACCCAAATCCCTAGTTAAAAAACCAAATCCCAAATCCCAAGATGAGTCCATAGACTAAAAATAACATATTCCTTCCATCTATCATAAGTTTGTGATAATCCACTCACCAAACTGGATGCTCCATTTTGGGTACATTATTTCTATTCAAAGATACCTCATGACGTGTCATAATATGTATCACAAGTTGATCAACAAATGTAACTCCCTCATGCAACTCATAAATGTTCTTACATTTCTAACATGGGAAGGCCAACTTCTAAAGGCCATAACTTTAAATCTTGGAAGTTGATTGAGCCAATTTTTAAAAAATTGTAGAGCTCAAAGAGGTTCATTTCTCGAGCATCAAAAAATTGATGATATCTTATCTAGAAATATTTTTGGGACAAAAAAGGACCTCTGTAAACCTTAAATTGATTTTTTCTATTGTATGGATTAAAAAATTACATTTTTTGTTTTCATAACATTAGGATGCAAGGTTGAGATAAATTTACTAACAAAAATGATGGTGTGAACGTAAGCATCCTAGTAACACCTATAGAAACTTATATAGGGAAATAAGATAAGCGTATTCTCCCAATGTAGTTGTTGTCAGTAAAGTATGCACCCTTGCTGGGTGTAGAACTTAGATACCTCATGAAACATCGGATGATCTCCTTGAGTATGGGCTCAGATGTTGGAGATCAACCTCCATAGAGGGTTGGTTCCCTTTCAGACTTCGCCTAAACAAAACCACCTACTACTGTTACTGGAAAAGAGTGAGAGAAAAACATGAATGAACTTAGAAGTAACTAGAAAGGTGATGCACCAAATGGTTGTGGCCTGCACTATTGTTCTGACACATAATTTCCCAAATACCCAACTAATATTCACACAACCCAACTATTTAACATGCTCATACATCAGTATTTCATAAGAAAGTTGAGATGTTTAGAACTTTAGAAGGAAGACCAGGTATACTTTTCACAAATAAAGAGTGTAAACATTAGTAACATAACTTATGACCTGCATAAGACATATGCTTTATACCTGAAGGTGCTGAAATGAAACAAAATACTTGAGGATTTACACATAAAATCACAAAAATATGTATCAATCATTCATACACACATAAAGAAACAACTATTGAGAAGGAAAAAATCACTAAATTTTATTGATTAAAAAGGTGTTCTTCCAGTTGTATGCAAGTCTAAAAATGAGTTACATTGCTACTCCTACTAGAAAGAACCTTCAAAGGTTACAATACATTGCCAAGAATGAACAAGAACTAATTCTTTGAGTTACAATGCTCAACTTTTTTGCTTCTAGAGCTCAAAAACAAGAAAGAACTAAGTAAAAACGCTAACATATGGGTTATATATCTCATACCAAGCATAGGAGAGAATATAGGGACTAATTTTGACTAATTTACAATGCTATAAAATAGGCTAACCTATTTTGCACGCCCAAGAAAATTTTTCTTTGACTTGGTCTCTTCCAACTCCTTGAAGTGTGCTTCAACTAGTGATGAGGCTCCTAGATATTTGCAAGATGTTTGAATTTCCCCTAGATTCCCTCAAGCTTCCCTTGAAAATATCTACTTGTTATCCTTGTAATCCTCTTTATCTTATCTACTCCATAATTCCTTCCTATATGCTTGCATGATGTCCTCATAAAGATCACCAAACTGCTTAACCTCCTTCATGAATGCCTAAACTGCCCTCCTCCATGATGACTATCCTCTATGGTTCATAGGGTGTACTCCATAGGACTATCCTCAAGACTTCAAACTTTCTTTTTAATGTCACATAGTCATCTTAGGTCTTCTCCTCATTAAACTGTTGATTATCCTCTATGGGACTACCCTATAGGATTGTCTTTCACTATCTCTTGGCACTGCCATTTACCATATGACTATCATTCTACAATATATGTGGAACTCCTCCTTTCACTCATATATCAGTCCTTCTCATTTAACTCTTTTTTTTCCTCCATCATTGTGAAATCACTGCCATATGTGTATAACTGTGCATAGTAGGCCTATGTTGACTTTCGTTACTTTGTTTGCAACTTATGATCCTTGGAATATCATGCACTATCTTTAAAGCTTTAAAAATTCTCCATTGATTAAGCCTTCTCTAACTCACTAGACTATGTATCATGTTTTCCCTCTATGTCTTCTTCTTTAGCCATGAAGGTCCCCATGCTACTAGTGATCCTATCCACTAGACATTTGAAAAAGTGATTGTCCTCTACCTCGCTTGCAAATATATCCATGTCGTCATTTTATGATTGTCCTTTGTTATTTATATGCTTAGTACCTTGTGCTCAATCTTCTAAGGGCTACATTCTCTCATTCTTCACTGTATTCAATATCCCCAAATAAGGCCAAATCAAGTAAGTTTACCAAATTCTCATCTGCTATCAACCCAACAAGCTCCTAAACCAAGGATAGCTATATCCGTTGCCTCAAAAGACTCACTGACCAAGTGTCATTTTTTAAACCTTCCTATAGGCAATCATTTGCAACTTTAAAAGTTGTATTACAAGGAGCTTCATCAAGGATTTTATCAAATGCATTCTAGTCATCATTGGTCAAAATGTCACAATCATCAATTATAAACACTTCATAGCGAGATAATTGAGGATGCATAACCACATTATTGAGGGAAACTTTACAAACAATCATATCCAAGTGTTTATTGCCACCAATTTCCTTTACATGTGAATTCTTTCTATGACTCTGAGATAAACCTATTCCATGAGGCACATAAAACACATAAATTGGGGAAAATTTTTTGTCTTCACATGACTATCATTTTTGATATTATATAGGCTTGCCTTTTAAATTTCTTGACTTAACCATGATTGTTCATGAATCTCCTGATTTCCTACAAGCTCTTAAGAATAATAGGAATGCCATTTAGAATATGCTCCTAGACGTAACATCAAAGCCACTTACTTTCCAACCTTCAAAAACCTATATCAACACCTTAAAGCTCTTCATCATCAGGAAAGACAAACCCTTGACCTTGGATTTCCATGACTTGAATGGTTACCAAAGGATCTTCACCCATAGTTTTCTTCATTTATATAACAAGATGTAGTTGTGTTGGACTTTTCAATGCACTCCTTATTTGACAGAGTTAATTTTTCATAAAAAAGGAAATGAACTTGAAAACAAACTGGTATTGCTTCATACATGGAAGTCATTCAACTTGGTTGGAAAATCTAGATTCTTTTCAACTACCCAAAATAGGCTCTTCCTATCTTTTATGACTATACTTTATGATCCTCTGTCATTCATAAGACTATCATTTCCTTCCTCTTACATTAGGCATGTCATTCTTTTAACAAATTCATTGTTTGGCTATCATTCATCTATATTTGTATGTCCCTTATGGTATGACGTCTTTGTCTTTACAATTCTTGCCCCATTATTTTTCCCATGAACTCAGTCCCCTACCCCTTTCGATTGTCTTCTTTATCATTGGAATGTATTATGCAATTTTTTTTGGTGTTGACAATAAAATCAAAACTCACCATATCAAAGGGAAATCCATACATCATAAGACATAGGGAGACTAGTAGAGAGTTCTCATTAAACTTAAATTACTAATGGAATCTCAAACAAACTCCTTTGACCTCCTTTCCCTTTGCATTCTACATAATGGTAGTGTAGTTTCTTGAAGAAAAAGCAAAGAATTTAGCAAAAATAGGCATGCCCCTTTCATTAAACACTGTGGTCAGCAATGTTCCCATAATTTGTCCATCTCATTAAAATACTTTTGTATTTTTCTTTATTGAGGCCTCCTTTCTCAATCATTCATGTTTGACAATCATAAAGACCTCATCTTTTCCTTCTAGCTTCTACATTTCTTTTCCCTTAAAAAATCACTACTATGTCCTTCTCATAACAACTCACAAGACCACTAGAATCTATAGAAACTTGAATAGCTACAGGTTATAAGTTGTAGCTTAGTTACTCCTTGAAGCAATTTTTTCACTTGCATGAGACACATCTATAAAAATAATAATCCAAATGAACAAAAATAGATCCCAATTTACTAATCTCTACTGTGGATTGTATATGCAACTTCTCAGCCCTAGAACCAATTATGGAATTACTATGTGTTTTTCTTACTCTAACGATCCTTCTATTAGCCTAGAAGCATCATCAAGCATAATGCAAGTTGAAGATTTATTTTGTAGATTATCATATTGAACCATGAACTATATTATGCACCGAGTTGTACACTGTAATTTCTACCTCAATGACAAACTACAACTTTAACCTGTAGCTTATCATCTTGAACTTGGGCAGCACTAAGATCAAAACCTACAATCATAATCATGCTCAAAACCTTATTTCCATAACTTTAGCTCCTACATATTGTCACTATCCTATTTTATTAAGGGTTTCAAAAGCATTGAATAGGCTCTGAATGTATCTTAATATAGGTATTTTCACAAGAAACCAAGCTCTTGTGATCCTTGTAAGATATTTCCATGGACAATTTTGCATCCTTTAACATTCTCAAGAACATTTAAGCACACACGATGACTCAATGTCTATGCATAGGTTCAATATGAAGCTTCTTCACATTCCATAACAAACCTTACAATATAAGTACTGAATCTTTATCATGGCTTGGACAAGTCATTGTATGCTAGTTACATTTATTGATAGAGTTTCAACTAATTTGACAAGATTATTGAATTCTTGTAGTAACAAAACTCTTAATAGGTTCAAAAAGGGTTTTGGGCCTCTCTCATGTTAGCACTATCCTCTATGATCTTTAGTGCACTATCTTGACCTTAATTACATAACCATTTTTTTTGGGCTATGATATTCATCACATACTTGCCATATTGAGATATCATCTCATAAATCTAAAATGTGTGGACTGATGTATTATTGCTTCAATCAACTCCTACAACCTCTCTCCTCGAGTTCACTACAAGTGCCATTATTTTTCCTATTCTCCCTCAACGTGGATGAAACTTCTAGACAAAAAAGTGTTAGTATCCATGCCATGCATGAATGAAATATCCACAACATGGCGTTTTAGCTTCTAAAAATATGCAACAAACCTCATGAAACATGGAGAAACTTCATGAACCAAATGTGGTCTTACGCCATATCAAGCTACCTCTTCAATACAACAAATAAACCCTAAACTCATGGTGTGTGAATGGAGAAAAAGATAAGGGTCAAAGCTATCCCATTTTAGAGATGAATCAGTAAATTGTCCTCTTCACTCCTTCTTGGCACCTAAGGCATTTTGTAAATAGCTATTTAAAAAAAAACCTTCTAAAGCTTTCCTAGTGATATTTTGACTGAGGTGAGGAAAAATATTAATATTTTGGCAATCTCTGTGGATGTTTTCCCTACTAAAACTTATTAACCAGCTACCTTATTTAGCCCATTGGGCATATAGTCATGAAAGAACATGAAATCATATTGAAAACCATACCTTAAAAACTATTATAGCACTTTCAAAAATCAATGTTTGACACCTACCAACTCACCAAAACTACCTAGGAAAACTTAAAACATGACTGAAACAAACTGACCAAGTCTGCAATAACACTCAGAGGAATGAAAAGACACCTAAAACCTATGTGCAATACCACTTATTGACTCAAAGACACCTACCCTAACCTATACTAACCAACAAGAAAAACTTACTCAAACACCATCGACTAGTTTATGAAATAGCTACCCTTCCTTATCAACTTGCAATGTTTGTCATGTTCACGGGAAGCCCAAAAGAGATGTAACACAAGTAGAAACTCAATGAATAGTTGCAATGCTTTTTGAAAAACATAAACAAGCTCACCCACTTCTTCATGTTGACCATATTGTAGCATAGAAAATTGTACTCCCTTGTAGATGATAGTACAATTTCATGATTAGATTGGACCTATTTTTGTGACCCTTGCATTCATGCATTTTCAACCCTTCCTAAATAGGTCCTAATTCCCTTTATTATGCATTCTGAGACCTATTTTTATTATTTTCTAACAAATTTGCAAGCATTGAATAAATGCAATTAACGGTTACTTTGCTCTTGATCAAGTGTGTCCTACAAATTTGGGCTTGGACCCATTCATGCATGGGCGAATGGGTCTCCCTTAGATAGGACCCAAATTTTAATGGATTGTTGACAACATTTTAACAGTCAAAATTCAAATTGTAAATGTTAGCTTTCAAGATCTAATTTTTGGGAAATTAGAGAAATGCCTATAAATACCTAGTCTTTTCACCATTTCAAAACTAGAGAAAGAAAAGAGAAGAACATAAGAGATAGAATTCAAGCAAGCAAAAAATTGAGGTCTTGGAGCAATATCATTTGAAATTTTAGGTCTTCAAGTCCATTTGCAGATTTGATCAAGTTTTATCACATGATTGAAGGTTGAAGTTTATGGAAGAGCATGATAGATTCTAGGGTTGGGAGATGCATTTTACCACTTCCCTACACCTAATGACTTGTTTCCTTGGTGTTCTCATCTTTAAACTTCACTCTACTTGTAGCCTAAAGCAAGGTATCATTACATTTTCAAATTTACTTGGGGTGTTTTGACTTCTCCCTAATTTTTCATCTTATCATTATCATATAGGAACCACACTCTAACACATTTGAGTAGGATTTCTTTTCATTTTGCCTCATAAAACCTTAAAAACACGTAAGGTTAGGGATAACACATTATTTTCTATCAGATATTTGGCTTTTTGTTGAGGTTTAATTACCAAAACAAGGGTGTGACTGAGGCAAACCCCCACATAGCCACCCAAATAATTTTTTTGTAGATTTATT